>OX465172.1:15274701-15434701 GCA_949987655.1 Polymixis flavicincta | reverse complement strand
GCGTGTTCGTCACACATTCACAGTAATGAAAAAATAAATAAATATGAACCTTAATGACGTAGCCACAGTACAATATATGTACAGATTGTTTATTGTATTATCCTCAAATATAAATGCGAATATATTTCAGAATTTTATTAACAACAGGTAATTTATAGTATAAATAGATGCCATAAAGTAAATGCATATTAGGTACGTGACATAATCATTGTTGTTAATTTCCTCATTTGAGCAGGAATAAATGTATCTATTTTAAATTACAATAAATATTATTTATAATTATGAAATCAAATCTGTGTGCGTTGAGATTATTTGTGTACCTTTCCTGTTTGTGTGTAGACTTAGTACCTGGTTTATTACGGATTATTGTAGGTATAATAAACTGCTTCATTGGCCTACTGTTTTTAAATAATTATGAAAACATTATACATGTTCGTAAAAATATACATCAAAAAGATGTAGATTTTTACGAACATGTATAATTAGTTTACTAAAAAAGTAAGACAGGCACAATTTAAATAATAGAAACAAATTAGATCAACCACGTTTCATGTTGTATAAAGTACCTAGGTAAAGAGGTAAAGTTTCTTTTATGGGGGTATTGGTGCTGTGATACCCCGGAAAAGTGCCTCGGGAAAGCACATTAAGCTGTTGGTCTTGCACCTGATCTCTCTGCGGTCGTGACGGTTGGCCGTGCCAGCGAACTATGAGAGTGAGGGAAGATAGAGTGCATCTGTGTCTGCGCACACACTTGTGCACTGTAATATCTGCGCCGAATGCTAGTTTCCGCTGAGTTGTGTCGCCATGATCGAAATTCAGTCTGGAGGACTTACCCATGTTATTATTTAAGTAAGTACTAATAGATAAGGAGTTGTTGCGCCACTTCTTCTTCCCAGCTAAAGTACTAGGAAGTGTTGCAGGGTGGGCGTTTTTGGAGGACTGTAAAATAAAAAAATATATAATAATACCCAACATTAAAGTATTTGTGTGTACTTATCTGGTTAAATAATAATAATGATAGAAAAGTACCTACCTAATAAGTCAAAATCGTGTGAATGCGGTGTTCTTCTTAAGTACGAAACAGATGTTCATGCTGTTTTCCTTTAATAAAAATTTACAATAGCAATTGATGAATAAACTTAAATTATCTGGATGACCGAGCTTTTCTCGCTTTTTTCTTGACGTTTTCGAAAAATGAAACCTAGATAGATCGATTTTGCGCCCCCGAAACCCCCTACATACAAAATTTAATGAAAATCCTTGAAGCCGTTTCCGAGATTCAGATTGTATAAATACATATATACAAGAATTGCTCGTTTAAAGGTGATAAGCTTGAGATTAAAATTGAATTTATAAAAATAAAAATAGTAAAATCAATATTACATCAATTAGTGTACAGAGAAACAAATTAAATATCTGACTTAGCATACGAGGCTGTTGACATGTGGAATGTGATTGTCGTATCAGCCAATGGACTGAGGGCCGAAAGCCTCAATCAACATCTCTCGAGGCGGTTAGGCGTTAGGCGGTTTGATCAAAGGCCTGATTCAAAAGGGAGTACTCCTCGATACGGGTCGCATCGTGAGGAGGTTCTTGTCTCTCGAGCCCTAACCACCGGTAGCTTGGATCCTATACCGGCGGACCACTATTTTTTATTTTTTAAATGATTTTTGTAGTGTTACTTTTATAAAAATACTAGCTGACCCGGCAAACGTTGTTTTGCAGGTAATTTCTAGTGAACAACCCTTATCACTTAGGGGTATGAAAAATAGACAGTAGCTGATTCTCAGAAAGATATAAAATAAATAACCGGTCGAGCGGCCAAGCGAATTAAATTAAATACCGTAAAGCGGCCACGATGACGTCATCGCACCCGATTTGTGTTGTTTTATGGAAAGTTGTTGAGAACATTTTCTTCCCTCACCGATTCTGTGTCTTCTTGTCCACGATAGTCTGTCTTCATAAGTAAGAAGGGGAACGAGACTTAATAACACCAAAGAGTAAGTTCGCCAAGTGGAGTTTACGACTTGCTTTCATTTTTTAAATGTTGTGCTCATTGAAGAAAGGTGTAACATGTCCCCAAGCATAAATGGAACTTTAAAACACGACCGTGCATAGACGTTTTGAAGCCTTGGGAACACAAGGCTTTGTATATAATCTTAAGTCTATAATAGCAATTACGGACAGACTCGGACACGTGTTTGTGAAAACGAAGTTCCGTTTCATAATAAGACCTAGATTAAGTGCTACGTAAACAGTTCTTCAAATCACGTAATCTAGGTCTATATAAGAGGATAAGCTCTCCCATAACAGTCACATAACCGGCATGGTGTTTAATTTTACGTAACCGTTTTTCGGTTCCAAAAACCTGTTGTAGGGGTACTTGGTCTTTGTAGCGTTCAAGGAGAACGTGTTGGCATTTAACCTGCACTGTTTTCAAGATCTGTGTTTTTATAATTTAATCCTTGTTTATAGTCTTCCGACTTAAATTATATATTTAAACTTGTCTATCAACGGCATAAATATGTTATTTGCATTTATTTTCATTTTTATAATATCGGCGCAATACAAAATCAACAATACTAGCCCAAGCATCGAGCCCTGTGGGACCCCCGTGCCTACCGGCTGACTAGAGACAGCTGTTGAGCCGTTATCTCTACGTATTTTAACAAATTGCATGCGATCGCCAAGATAGCAATGAAACCACTTTATTGTGTCCACGTCAATCCATAAAAAGTCATCTTTGACAATATAGGAACGTTAATACAGTCAAATGCGCGTGAAAAATCAAGCAATACCAAAAGAGCCACCACTCGGTGATTGTGGCTGAATTATTCAGAAAGTGCCAAAGCTTTTCACTTCAGACGATTTTATAAATTAACTTACTGACGCTGAACTGGTGACCCATCAAATGAGCATATAAAGTGACTCCAAGTTCCTTGAATTGGAACTCACAGCCGCCCTTTATATCATCTTATCGATTCATTACAAAAAAAAAAGATTTGCAACGAAATTGGTTTTGGAAGCTTGTAATTCTCTTGGTATCCAATTAAACAAACCTATGGAAATAGTCATTAATTCAATTATAATAATGATGTCAATCTAGAATTAAAACAAAAACCAGGAAAAAATTATGCATGTTTATTAAAGAGAACCAAAATAAATTTGTATCGCCGTGATGGTGTATAAATTGGCTATCCCTACTACATTCTGCCAGTGTGGATTGCGCTTTATAAGGGGTCAGCACCGTTTTATTTCTGACTCGTAGTAAAAACGCATCCAAAATGTGGGGGCGGATATATCCGCAAACGGTGCTGCTAATATTCGCGAATATTATTCTGCGAGCATCATCCAAGGGGAGTTTAACCTTTCTCATAGATGACACAGGCTCTATGAGGGCCGACATAAGGCAAGTTAAAAGAAGTGTGAACCGAATCAGCAATTTTGCGTTCAATGAAAAGTGCAGCCTGATTAGCAACATGGTGCTCGTAACGTTCAACGATCCAGGTAATGTTGCTACTTTAATTTTTAATATTTTACCGAATTATCCTCAATCCAGGCCTTTTCCCAACTATGTTGGGGGTCGGCTTCCAGTTTAACCGGATGCATCTGAATACCAGTATTTTACATATTTTAAAAATCATTATTTTTATACATATTTTAACGGTTTAACATGCTTTCCGAGCTCGGATTGGATTCTTGCTATGTAAGATGGTCCATGGATCCAAAATACCCATTCGCGGACGAACCGCGGCAAGCATAGCTTAACCTGATCAATCGACCTGTGCGGTTTCTATGATCTAGTTACGAGCCCCACTCACTTCTTCTCAATATCCCCACACCCAAATAAGTTAAATCCGATCCCAAACACTGTGACCGTCGCGAGGCCTTGAAACAAATACTCTTTTCGATTTCTGTCTATAGTTCAGTCGTTGTACTCTATTACTTTTGTTACCTGAGGAGTGGGATTTTTTAAGAAAAATCAAATCATGAATGCCTACATAATCCTGCCACTTTACCGCTTCAAAGCTTGCAAATAGGCAATTGAGGGAACGCGGGGGGATTTTAGTCAGTAAAAGTCTGACACGCCCTCCTGCTCCACCCAGAGCGGGTGAAGTTAGTTGGCGCTCTCCCAGCCAAAAAAAAAAGACTATATTTTCGCGGACAAATCAGAGCAAGTATCAAAGATTGTCTTACTGTAGTAATTAGAAAAAACTTGTAGCTTGTCTTCATTTATAATTAAATAAACCCTACAAAAATTCTTTACTTAGTCCTTGTCGTAGCTTGCAAAGAAAGCACAAAAAATATTTTTACTTTTAGCATCAATTCTCCGACGTCGTCGTGGCTCATTTAACTCCATTATTTGACAGCTAAGCGACCAGATTCAATGTGAGCCACGACATAAGCTTCATTATACCGAGTGTGATTCTAGCCCTATAAAGTTATTTTACCAGCACGGTACAAAGCTCGACGGATCGTCGGAGGGCCGACATCATAAGAAACAGCCAAATGACTAGTTGGTGTGAAGCCGTGCTCTTCGTATTGTCGAACAATATCAGTTATTTGCGCGGCGGTTAGTATCGGCCGTCGTCGTTGTGAATTTCTTCTATGATCAGAAGGCCAATTCTACTAATTAAAAACGTTCGCAGTGTCATCTCGGCGACAATCGAATTTCAAAAATTTGACAAAAATGTATAGGATTTTTTGACAGATTGATACTGAGATCAGACTGTGAACGTTCTTAAAATTAGTAGAATTGCCCCTCTGTTATTTGCCCATCTTGGCCATCACGCCGAATCCGAAATCTCACGATGGATCGAGATGTATTTAGTTTTCGTGATTTAGCACTAATGCTTAGGCCATATTCATGGAGAAATATTATTTCAGCTCGATATATTTGTTTCAAGGTCAAAATTGCCATTTTATTTAGTAAATAAATAATTCTCAAACCAAAATCTTGATAAATGTCAAAATCTTTGTGACCAATGCAATTACACTTATATGTCAAATTTAAAATTTAATAGTCTGTGTTAGACTGAAATGACACCACCAATCAATTGACATAGTTTTTATTAGCAGTCACATTTTTGCCAGCTCAATGAGGGTTTTCTGGCATCACTGAGCCGTCAGGTCCGGGCACCTGTCAAGTGTCAAAGCGCCTACAGACTGGATGGTGAACGTATGAATGAAACGAATGACATCAAATATTTTAAGTTCATTGTCGTACTGGAAGACCTCTTGTCAAAGTGGTGCTAACGGGTGGTTTGGACATTCCATAACACCCTCATTGATTAACTATTTGATTGATTTCAAAGCATCTGTCAATCGAATTTTACTGTTGATTGAAAATTAATCGAATTCACATATGAATTCGATTAATTTTCAAAAAAAAAAACCTTATTTTAGCCATAGCTAAAATAAGGTTGTTTTTTTTTTAAGTAGGTTAGTTGTATTGTGGTTGTTGCGTGTCTTGTGTTGTGTTGTGACTGCGACCGTACATCTCTGCCTACCCAGGGTATACAGACAAAGAGTTCACATACATTTGAACTCGTTGTGATTGCTTATCTCTAAAACTTTTAATTTCTTTAACACTCATATAAACTTTAATGACCATGTTACAGACTATATTTTATCAGCCAAATTTGTTGAACGGCTTTCTCCTAACATTTTGTGTTGGGTAAAGAAATCAATGAAGAAGATACTTTTCAATTTTATTTATTAGATTTATTTACTGATAACTCACTTGATATAGTTCGTCGACTTTTTTATTTTTATTTTTCACAATATGGCGTCTGATCGCCGCCATATTGAATTTAATATATAATATTATATGAATTATATATTTAATTCAACATGTAAGTCTTGGTCAAATACGCAGTCGCTCCATGTAAAATACTGGTATTCAGCTGCATCCGGTTAGACTGGAAGCCGACCCCAAAATAGTTGGGAAAAGGCTAGGCAGATAATGTTGTGAGTGTTGAAAATCCGCCAAAAAAGTTATTGTAATAAGTTATTGGATCCAGCGTAGAGCCAAGGCCCTAAGGGATCTACAAAGCATGACTGATGAGCATTTCTTTAACAGTGAAAGCCTTGGCAACCTACTATCCATGAAATGTTTTTGGTGGGATTTTACTTACCTACTTAAGAGGTCTTTTAATTTCAGATGCTCAAGTGAGGACGGTGACCGACGATCGTAACATCTTCAAACGAACATTAGACGCAGTGTCTGCTCACAATGTTCATAACCACGACTGTTGGGAACCATCAATGAATGGATTACTCCTAGCACTAGATAAAAGTAACAGTGACTCCTATATTTACGTTTTCACTGATGCACAGGCTAAGGACTACCGAGACGCTCGATATGTGAAAGAAATGTGTCAAAAGAAACAGAGTCAGGTAAAGAGTTTGATTAGGAATTTTAATTTAACCTTTCATATTCAATGATTCAAAACAATGTTTGGTATAAACCTTGGAATATTACCAAACTATCTCAGCCACAATGGTCACCTAGAGTGCCGAGACCGTCTAAACATTGTGCCTCATATCATCCTATTGGTATTCCCCGGGAGTCACCGTGCACTTTCGCGACTCAGGACAATACTTTCGTCGTATCGATGGCCCGACAGAGTATTACATTTTGTTGGTCCATAACTCCGCCATTTTTACGGTAGCGGCAGTAGTCGCTTGTTCTTGTTCTTTAAAGTTTAAGAGTGCAGTTGACTCATAGGATATTTGAATAAAATATAATCATATATTAACTCACGCCTTCTCCCTATGGGGGTACGCAGAAACTACAGAACTAATATTTTAATAATAACATAATTAATAACACAAATTATTATAATAAACACTAATATTATGCTTACAGATAGTATTTGTGCTCACCGGCCGCTGTTATGTTCGCTATGAGCCTCAAGCCTTCGATGTTTACTTCGATATAGCACAAGCATGCTCTGGGCTTGCGTTCGACATCAGCAAGACAGGCGTCGAAGAGGTACATCTATCTATATATATAAAAGGAGAAACTGACTGACTGACAAATCAACGTACAGCCGAAACTACTAGGACAAGGAACGTGAAATTTTGCACACCTTCCTTTTTTAATGTAGGGGAGCAATAAGAAGGGGTTTTTGGAAATTCGACCTTTAAGGGGTCAAAAGGAGGATTTTGTTTGTATGAAAAATCTTATTCCTTGAGTTAATAAACTTGAAACTTGGCACAAATACTTATCTAAGTAAATTATAAAGTTGGTTATTAATTGTTTTTCTAAACTACCCCCTAAAGGGGGATTGGGGGGGTGTCAAAGTTTGTATGGAAGAATTTTAACGCGCTGTCTGATTTACTCGAAACACAACACATATACCTGAGCCATATTATTATAAACCTGAAACTTGCTGATGTGGTTTTGTGTGAAGGATCACATCACTGTATAATGTTGACGTCAGAAGAGAAATATTTAGTCTACTAATATTATAAATGTGAAAGATTGTGAAGATGTTTCGATGTTATTTACGCAATCACGCAAAAACGACTGAACGGATTTGGATAAAATTTGGCACACAGATAGATTATAACGTCAAAGTCAAAATCAAAACGTTTATTGCGAACTAAGTGTACATTGTTGTTATCTGATGTTAGCACTTATGACTTAGCAGCCTTTTACAAGCATTGCAATTTTATCATTCGCCTGCCCTTTTCATCCAAAAATTAACCTTGATTAACACAGGATAATTTTTATCCCGGTGGTATGTTCCCGCGGGATAATATCCGATTTCCACGCGGGCAAAGCTGCGGGCAGAAGCTAGTCAGTTTATAAATTTAATATTGACAACTAAGATTTTCTTTTTCAATGTAATCGATCTTCTATGTCATTTAATTTAGGTGCTCCGCACAATTGAAGAAACAATAAAATGCAACAAAACTGTGATAACATCAACGATAGTACCAGCCGGTGTTAAAAAAGATATTCCGGTAAGTATTATTTTCATGATGTTGTCCATAATGTTGTCTCCCAGAACTAATCATACGTACCTTAAGGTAATATATTTAGGGACTAGTTCTTGGACTTACTGCGCTTGCTAAAAATACCTCTCTGAATAGTTATACTGGTGGATACAATCTTGTAAGATTTTCCTATGCATCCCTCCTAAGGTTTTATCCAGCAGCATCATTGCGGAACACTCGATCATAATCCCTTTCATTTTGAATATTCATCAATCATTGGTTTCTTTACATTTTCAAACATATGCAGCGATAGATTTTTTATTGTTGTATTCTTTTCAAAATAAGCTAGCCTCTGTACTTATAAAAAATACTAGTAAAATGTGGGTGTATAATTATATGTAAACCTCTGACTAACCCACAGAGCCGTAACGTTAAATGTTTAAATTTTATTTTACAGTTCACAATAGATGACCAAACTGACTATGCCATCGTCACCGTGTCGGGCAGAAATGTTCATTTAGACATATCAGGACCTTCAACTAATTTAGAAAGAATAATGTGGAACAATAATGGAAAAGTAAGTTAACAGATCAACGATAAGATGGCAAGTTTTGCATCTGCATTTGGATTGTCTTCCGTATTGTAGCTCATTTCTATGGCACAGATAAAAATGTTTAAAACACCAGCCGATATTTCAAAGGTGCTGTAAAATCCCACTTTCGATGGTGATGTTGGACAGCAGAAACAACCCAGCGTGTTCAAACAATCACAGACTGTGATGACACGAAATTTCGGAATGGTTTCTCTTCCTTAATAGTTTGATTTTATTATTTGGTTCCCGCTGTTGTCGAAAATTGAGGACATTGCGGGGTTGATATGGAATACGGCGTGCCATATTCATACCTTTATACATCATATCCCTTGTTATCTTTTCAGCACCAATTAAATCTCTTAAAATTATTTTTTTGGTTACATGTATTTATAAACATTCAATGATGTTTTTTTACGAATTCTGTCACTATCTATCGTCACCGATACTTGTAACGAACGAATTAATCGATCCAATGTTACTACCAACTCCTTAAAAAATATTTATTAAATAAAATAAATGTTGTTCGTAGGTAGCAAAACTGAGTAACGCTGAGGCTGGCACATATGTCGCCACTGTGATGGGCAAAACAAGAACGTCCGTCGTAATCGTCGGTAGAACTGATTTCTTCTTCATTCATGGCTTCTCAAAGCTCCAACCCAAGTCGATCGGCGATACGTCATTTCAACCAATAGCTGGTGAGTTCAATAAAGTTTTCATTAAAATATCTGTGAATAGTTTATTAATGTACTTATATTATACCGCTCAGTCGTCTTTGACTGATTAGTTCTTCCAAATTACGTAATTAATTTCTTTGCGGTTTTTGCCATAATTTTCAGTTTTTATTCCGGAACTTTCGTAAAGCACAGAAAGCTTGATGTTTGGACATACGTCTTCAAGAAATCGCACCCGTCAGCGGTACGGGTCGCTAGTTAATATCATCGTTGCCTCCATAGCCTTTTTCAAACTATGGGGTACCTACGCACTATGCGGTTAGCCGGAATGTGGTCAGCCGTCCGGTTGACCGCAATCAAAAATATGTACGAGAAAGTAGTTTTTATCCGCACTTCGATGCGGCTGCCCGCCGACCGGGCCGGTCGTTCTGAGCGCTCCGGCCCGACCGACGGCGAGCCGGACGGTTGCTATACACACTACGCGGATAGTGCTAGTTTGCGGTTGCCCGCCATTGACGGTGTACGTGTTCACCGACGCTCGTACATTTAATTGATGACAACAGATAAGTAACTATGGATTTTGATACAGAAAAATTTATAATTGAGATACAAAATAGGCCTTAGGTTTATATAGCGAGAGTAAATTTAACAAATACTTTAATACTACTGCGATTTCTTCGACGTCCATCTTGGAAATGAGTCAATCCAACTGCAAACCACGACGGTTTCGTTCCGGTTGCGGTTGCGGCTATCCGCCACCCGGCTAACCGCAACTGCAACCGCAACCTGCGGTCAGCCGGGCGGCTGACCGTATTCCGGCTAACCGCTAAGTGCGTAGGTTAAGTGTACATACGCACTATGCGGTTAGCCGGGTCGTAAGTTAAGATTATAATATTTTAATGTTCAGTGAGTCGCAAATGGAAAAACGTAAACGCAACAAAAATTCTATGAATATTATATTTTCAGATGCGAACGTCCACCTGTCGATATCTGTCACTGATGATCATCGCTCAGTAAAGATACTATGGGCGCAGATTTTAGACATGAATGAAAGTCCAATCCAACGCCCGATGCCTCTAACAAAGATCTCTAAAGATTTTTACGTAACGGCTCCGTTTATTGCACCATCGCAAAGATTCAAAATCGCCGTAAGTACCAACAGTTTATTATTTTGTTTTGACACCGTGCGCAGCAACAAACCATTACCTACCTAATAGACGCAGGTGTTTTTTTTTTTGGATGACGAGTAATCATCAAATAACTTCTCCCGCAATGGTCGGAACGGGAGGACGTATCAGACTTTTACTGACTAAAACCCACCCGTTTTCCTTCAGTCGCCTGGGTGCCAGGGGCCACGTTATCTCTTTCGAACAACCCGCAGCCCTGGCAGATAGGTGTAGGTTTGACGTCTATACGGGCACGGTGATGAATAGCACCTAAATTGGAAACAAAATTAAGGAAAATCGCTGCTAATATCCTTCGCAACGCACTGTTTTATGATTGAAAGTATCAGCACTATTATTACTGTTAAAGTACGGTTTGACTCACGTATTTGTTTCGGGATTCCCGTAGTCGGAAAATCCTGAAAAAAATGAAACACATAATTTTAAGTCACAAAAGGTTAGGACACAAAAACATTTTCCAAAACTAAAATAACCGAATTCACACAACAAAACACTACAAAGTGAAAAATACTTTAATTTCGGAAGTCGGTGACTTTGGATATGCATTTAATTAATTCCTTGTCACCGTTTTCCGAAATTAAAGTTATTTTTCTCTTTGTAGTGTTTTTTCGGTTGTCTTTTTTTTTTAAGTTTCTGTTTTTCACTTTTTAGTTATAGTACCTACCCCACACCAATTCGACATTTCATCATCCTTAGGGTCAAAAAATGCATATTTATGCGATAGCAGCAATCGCGGTTTTTTTTTTTTGTTTTGGGTGGGAAATCATCAAATGACTTCTCCCGTTCTGGGTGGAGCAGGAGGGCGTGTCAGACTTTTCTTGACTAAAACCCACCCGTGTTCCCTCAGTTGCCCTTGCCAGGGGCGACGGTATCTCTTTCGAACAACCCGCAGCCCTGGCAGGTATCGGCCCTTGCGGACCCCTTGATCCCCCTGCGACGGGTCAGCACAGTGGCCCCGCTGCCTACCACTTTTCGGCCTCAGAGGATAGGGAAGAGCGCTACTCAGAAGTACTGGCACTCCTCCTCCGCCGCAGCCTGTAACCCTCAGCCGCGAGGCCTCCCAATCGACATCGCGGCCCGCCTCAGTTGCGGTACACATCACCGCAACCTATTTATTGGCCGCTACGTCGCGTCGTTGGCTTTGAGGCAAAAGCCCTAACGAGCGGCCCCACCTTGGGGTTCCTCTTCCCTTCACCGTGGCTGGGAGACCACGGTTACTGAGCCCCCCCGCAATGACAATGCAGGAACCCACTGAGGGGGCAGCAATCGCGGTTGATTTCCTGTCATTTGTTGAAGAGTTCCGTTGTCTGTCTCCGAAACGCCATTCCGGACCATTTCGGAATAAACCCCTTTCGAACAAAATTATTTTGCAAATCGGTCTAAGTATATACTCGTATGATAGAATTATGCCCGAACCTGCACCTAATTCCTAACCGTTAAAGAGTTGTACCTTCCTTCATCAGCTCAGCGTCATGAGATGATGATGATGACCATACGGAAATGTCTCAACAGCTTTATATATGAAAAACATTGTTAATACCTGTTACATTAGAGGGCTGCCTTCGATTTCCCTGGGATTCCGTCATCAGATCCTGACTTGGTGCCAATGGGACCACCTCAGGAGTACCTATACTCTTACAAATTAAAAAAATAATCTTGAGAATCGTTCCACAGATGGGGGAGAAATCAATGAACATTCATTAAAAAAAATAACGGGTTTTTCAACAAGAACTTTGTTTTTCAATTGGGCCATCACCAACAGCATGACTGTTTTGATATTTAGTTTTTTGTCGTATTCGTAGTAGATGCTTTGGCAATTGTTACAATTAATTCAATTTCGCTCGAAAATGGCATTAAAATAATTAAAATCCACTATGAAAATGGTGGTTCTGTTAAAGTTACATTTTGTAAAATTCGTGATATTTTCGGACAGCATAATCGTCTTCTTCTGAGACCGCTATTAAGAATTTGGTCGCTAAATTTGAGTCGACAGGCTCGGTACAAAATGTGCCAACACCAACGCGTGTTCGGCCGGGTCGTTCACCGGAACACATCACAGCCGTGAGCCACAGTGTTGAAGAAGATCCAAATTTATCTATTCCTCGTCGTTCGCAACAATTGGGGTTATCCAAAACCACCACATGGCGAATTTTGCTTAAGGATTTGGTTTCGAAACCTTACAAGATTCAACTGGTGCAGGAATTGAAGCTGACCGACCATTCACATCGCCGTAGATTTGCTCAATTCATTCAGAAACAACCCGCTGGTTTCTCTGAAAAAATCACTTTTTCAGACGAAGCCCATTTTCTCTTGTCAGAGTACGTCAACAAGCAAAATTACCGCATTTGGGCTTCTGAAAATCCAAGAGCAATAATTGAGAAGCCTTTGCATGCTCAACGTGTCACTGTATGGTGCGCTATGTGGTCTGGAGGCGTGATTGGGCCGTTTTTGGCCAAAAACGTTGATGAAAGAATCGACATTGTCAGCGTGCTCGTGGTGGACATTTGTCAGATATCATTTTTTATTAATAATTGCCAAACTTTTCTCTTCGTAATACAATAAAAAATTTAATCATCTTCATACATATTCTTTGATTTATTTTGTTTGAGAAAACAAAGTTCTTGTTGAAAAACCCTGTACATAGGTACAGTCTTGAACATATAACATCCTCCTTTTTGGAAGTCGATTAAAAAAGAAAAATAGAGAAAAAGTTTTATGCACAATACTTGTCCCTGTTTGCTTTTTTATTTTATTGGACTTCCATTGCAATAACATATTTTTAAAGTACACATAGGACACATTATTTTTAATAAGACGTCAAAGTCGAAAACAATTTGAATACGGTGATATTTGTATAGCAGTGTAAATCGTCGGCGGCGAGAAAAATATTATAATTTTGATAGTAGGTATTTGCGCAGCACGTTCGGGCAAAAAGCTATGATAGCGCCTAACGTGAGACTATTGGGGAAGTCTTCTACAAATCCTATGAC
Organism: Polymixis flavicincta; assembly: GCA_949987655.1. Taxonomy (NCBI): domain Eukaryota; kingdom Metazoa; phylum Arthropoda; class Insecta; order Lepidoptera; family Noctuidae; genus Polymixis; species Polymixis flavicincta. The sequence goes on along the minus strand of OX465172.1, from coordinate 15,421,317 downwards.
ACCTTTGTTTTATTTTATTGTAAGCCATACCACGCCGATTACAGAAGGGCTGTTTGCAAATATTATGTCAAGTGACGTAATGTATTCAGGTGTGATAAACTCAGCTCAAATAGCGATATAATAAATAATCTTATGGGATCTTACATTTATATAAATATCTTTGAATGTATTTTTTCGCAAATTCATTACAGCGTTGTCGCCGTATAAAGACATGTTTCTACTGTTACCACCATTTAACTAAAATTTAAATCATTCCTGGCTACCGACCGTGTTTTTATTTTGTCCTTAATCCATTTTAATAGTTCTACTATCATATTAAGAGAAATCCCAAGAGATCTGTCATTCAGTACAACCAAGTAACTCCAATCCTATTTTGTTTGTTTTAGGTGAACGGAATAGTAAAAGCTACGGGCAAAGCTATAAAAAGGATTGCGAAAATCCCCATCACACCCGCAGATGCGCCGAAAGGTAAGTAGTTAAGATTAGTTTAATACACAAATACGAGACTCAGATTCACGAGTTGTGGGACACTTGACGCACGCAAGCACCTAGTGAAAATAATAATTGTGTCCGCACAATGTTAATCTTAGAACTACTGTTCGTTTGACATTCGCAATCTTAGATCATAAAAAAAACTTCTTCAAAAATCGAAAGATACCGTTTTGCTCAGATTAAAAAACAAAGGCAGAAAAGACCGCGCGGAACACCAAGAGTGAGGCCAAAAAACCAAATAATAAAGCGTCGCATTTTATGTAACATACAATGCGACACTTTTGTGTCTGTTTTTTTTTAATTTAGATTATAAAAACAAAGGCAGATAGATCGCACAAAACATAAGTACTAAATAAAGCCTCGCATTATATACAATGCGACGCTTTAATATTTGTTTTTTTTGGCTTCACTCTTGGTGTTCCACGCGGTCTATCTGCCTTTGTTTTATAATCTGAGCCGTTTTAGTTCTCTTAAAAATAAGGCCACTAATTCTGTAACACTGCTTAAAGTAAGCTGTCATTCCAGCCGATGCCAGGGATTTACACTATTAACAGCTCACTTACCTAAGTTTTCACGGTGAGATCTTCACAGTAGAGACCAGCTGCCCTTGACTCGGTTTTTGTGGTCCTTTCAACATTTTCCTTTCTCGTTTTTGGTGACGAGTGAGTTCCGACTGAATTAAGTTGAGTTTACATTCCTCAATGATTTTAAAAACTGTTAATCTCCTGAGGGTCGGATTAAAAACTAATATACTTAAATTAACTACATGTCACTGTGTCCCGAAACAAAGTACAGGTAATTTAACCTACCTCTGTAGTCAGGGTTTCACATTTTTCTGTAAACTGTTTTTATGACAATTAAAAACATATTTATTTGTAGTTTTACCGACTAATACAAGGCCGACCGTCGAAATAACAGAAGGCAAGGCGATAAAAATTGAGTACAACAGTACAGTGAAGTTAACTTGCAAAGTGGTGGCGTTCCCAGAGCCTAAAATCACGTGGGTTAACAAAAATGGAGGTCTTATGCCTTCACAGGTAACATTAATATTACATTAGATTTTACTATTTGTTACATAAAATTTCATAATAAAACCTATTTATTAAGAAATATTATTTAAAGCACTTTATTATAAGCATTATTTGCATACAACGTGGTGGCGACAAAACGACAATAATTTAAACTTCGAAAGCAGAGCGGAGATGGCCCAGTGGTAACGGCCGCGACTTACGAATTAGTCGCGGCCGTAAGTCGTAATTACGGTCGTAAGTCGCTTATGAATTATGAGTTTGAACCCAATCAAGCGGTTTACCTTGTGTAAATTATTTCATCGCCACTGCTCTCAAAACGTTGGATGAAAACATTGTGAGGAAACATGGCATGTCCTAGGACCGAAAATTCGAAGGGTGGTGGATTACGGCCCACTCTCTCTCACTGAAAGGACGCCTGTGTCCCATCAGTGGAAACATTTTAAGCTGATCAGGTTGGGTTTAGTTAGGATATGTGTAATGACGTTCCCAGTCTGTCATTTCCAATAGTTCACCGCTGATTACAATAGTAGTGACAGGCAGAGTATAGTTTTTTTAAAACTTAGTTGCTCTTATGGTACAGGGACGAACTGAAACAAAAATCGCCAAGTGTAAAACTAACGAAAAGTTTTAAAAATTACTTGCGAAATGTGGGTGTACTCACTGTGGGTAGGTACACCTCTGCCCAACCATTCGGAGTAACAAGGCGTTATGTTATGGTTGTGTGTTTACTGCCAATTTAAATCTTATGCCATTAACTTACAGATGTCACTACAAGAATATCCATATAAATACATAAGTTATATGAATATATCATACGCATCGAAAGGGGACAGATACAATTGTTATGCCGTCAACAACGTAGGCAGTGATGAGACCACTATAAATGTTGTTGTAAAAGAACCTTTTACTGTTAGATCTGCCCCTTCAGGTAAGCCAATTTAATTTATTTCCTCCTTTCGAAGGTTTCTTGTCCGTATACCCTATAGTTAGCATTGATTTACAAAAAACAATGATATCTCGAAAAAAATAAGACCATGATGTCTCGAACAAAAGTAACCTCAAAATTATATGTCAGTTACGAAAGATATTTTTTTTGCAAATGCAACCTTATACGCATGACTTAAAGTGGTTTTATCAAAGCAATGTCCAAAAAGACTGGTTGAAAGATGACTGACGGATATTATTTGACACCTCACATTGCGCCATAATTCTGCGGACGTTTTTGAGACGCTGATTGTGTATCTTGGGTTTTTTTAGGGTTCCGTACCTCTAAAGGAAAAAACGGAACCCTTTAAGATCACTTTGTTGTCCGTCCGTCCGTCCGTCCGTCCGTCCGTCTGTCAAGACCGTTTTTCTCAGGAACGCGTGGAGGTATCAAACTGAAATTTCTATATGATACTTAGTTCTACTGTCCCTGGAAGCTGTAGAAAAATCAACCTTCTAAGTCAACGCAATCAAAAGATACAGCCATTTAGGCCGCAGATTTCCGCAAATTTTCGAAACTCGCACGGGAATCAAAACCTACAGGGTACTTCCCGTGAACTTAGAATCTTGAAATTTTGTACGAAGTCACGTCTTATAGTACAGATATAGGAAAAATTACGAAAACCGTAAATTTTTAGTTTCGTCATATAAAAAAAATATTTTTGACAATTTTGTTTTGGATTTGAATGCCCTACAAAGTAAAAAAAAAAAAACAGTTGCTACAATCTTGTAGTGTTTTATGGTAGTGCGTTTTTTACTACATATTTTACTATGAAGATTTTATAACTGATACTTACTTTAATTGTTGATAGGAATAACAAAATTAACCTACGGTACAGAAGGCACGATTACTTGCGACATCACATCGCGACTTCCGATGGATATCCATTGGCACTACGCCAAAAAGATTACAGGACAAACCAGAGAGATTGAAACATCTGACAAGTACGAGATATCTGCAAGTCGCACTCAACTAAAAATAAAAAAGATGGATTTGGATTTAGTTGGCAGATATACTTGCCAAGTTTCCTTGAAAAATAAGAAGGGTGTGGAAAAATCCTTCTCTACACGAGTTAAAATTAATGGTCTAAGTATGTTTCGATTAATTTTTTCGTACATTTCAGTCAACAAGGACAAACAATTACTTACTTCTAACAGTATGTTCTCATTTCTGAAACAAGTCATATATGTATATTATTAGCTCCATCGTCCAACGAAAATTAAAAATATGTGTAATTTTTTATTTTTAGTTGCTCCTAAGATACAGGGACTAACTGAAATAAAAATTATCAATGGTAAAACTGCTATCTTGAAATGCAAGTAAGTAGCTATCACTTTTGTCAGTTGTGATCTGTATCATCTTCATTATAATTTCAGCCGAAAAGATGTCCACTGCTGGAGATAGGCCTCCCCCAAACTCCTCCACTTCAACCGGTTCTGCGCTTCTCGCATCTTCTCTGCTCTGTATACAGGGTGAAATTAAATAAGCTGCACTTTACCTACGTGTTATATCGAAAACAACTGGGACAAAAAAAAATAACAAACCAAAAAATACAGGAAAAGTTTTTAACCAGTGCGCAAATTGTAACCATGAATTCAGCATATCATTCTAGAATCCTTAGCGCAGAAATTTTACGCCGGTCATACAAAAAGAAATCAGCTGTTTCATAGAAACCTACGCGGTCAAAATGAATGGAACAGATTCTTTTTTTATATATCAGGCGAAAAATGTCTGCCCTGGCGGGTCTAGAATGATATGCTGAATTCATGGTTACAGTTTGCGCACTGGATAAAAACTTACCCTGTATATTTTTCCTCATTCGATGGGCGACGGTCAATGCCCGTAATCGATCAGCTGTTTTCGTAATTATTCGAGGAACATAGATTTTTTTACGAAATTCCAAAAACTAACAACAACATAAAAGTCGTTTAAAGTTCGGCTTTAAACTTTTGAACAAAGTTGGAATGATGAAAAATAAATTACGTTTTTTTATTTATTTCATTAGTTTCCGATATCGATACCTAACACGTGGGTAAAGTTTAATTTGACCCTGTATATTATAATTGTGCTCCGTGGTTGTACCTGTGAGTTGCAAGGAACACACCATTATGAACATTACAAATACTTATATTGAATGTGGTAGTGTTAATAGAGCATGACCAATAATTGTATTTATTAAATTTTTGCAGAGTTGCTAGTGGTGTACCAGCACCAAAAATAACATGGCTATTTAGGGGTAAAACAGGTTCAAAGTTTACACCTTTAGCTGGTTCTGAAAGTGTGCTGCGTATAACGAACGTGGATAACAAACACGAGGGAAAGTATAAGTGTGTGGCGAAGAACGGAGCAGGCAAAGACGAGCACGTCACGACATTATTTGTTCTCGGTAATTTTAACGTCGTATTTCCATGAACATAAGGTATACTTACAGCTACTGTTCTTGACTACATCTAACTTATGAACTTCTTGATATTTACAGATCGTCCAAATATTACTACAAAAACCTCTGTGGTATATCAAGCTACTGAGGGGGACGCTCTTTTGAGGATTCCATGCGTAGCAACCGGGGTCCCAAAACCTGTCATCGTTTGGAAGTTAAGCGGTCATTACATGACTCCAAGTAAGAAGCTAAAACTGTGTGTTTTAACTAGTATTCCAATTTATTTTTAGTAAAAACATTAACCACCTACGGTACCGAATCTGTAAAGGAACTGTGACACAACCATGTGTGGAAGTTATGAATCTGCACAAAGCCGGTGATTTTTAAACTCAAAATTCCGTGGTCATACCCTTCGTTTGTACCGTGTGGTGCCGGACGTAAAGAATAGCATCATCCCATCTCTTTCCGTGGGTGTCGTAGGAGACGACGCAGAGACTTACTAAGGAAGGGGCAGGAGCGTTCTCTATGCGTTTTACCACCACGCTGCGATCGCCAACCCGCCTGCCAAGCGTGGCGATTATGGCAAGCCCCCCAAATTGGGGGAGGCATATGTCCAGCAGTGGACGTCTTCCGGCTGAAATGATGATGATGACCCTTCGTTCTAGTCAATCATTTATGTATCGTTACTATATCTTACAGATCAAATACTATTTTACATTATCATCATCTGCCTAGCCTTTTTCCAACTAAGTATGTTGGGGTTTTTTTTTTTTTTTTTTTTTTTTTGGGTGGGAAATCATCAAATGACTTCTCCTGCTGAGTAGAGCAGGAGGGCGTGTCAGACTTTTACTGACTAAAACCCACCCGTGTTCCCTCAGTAGCCCGTATGCCAGGGGCCGTGGTATCTCTTTCGAACAAACCCGCACCCCTGGCAGGCATCGGCCCTTGCGGACCCCACCAGTGGTTGCTGACATCTTTGACGGCGCGCGTGAGGAACACAACGCGCCGTCACGTCTACCACTTTTCGGCCGCAGAGGATAGGGAGAGCGGCTGACGCTATACCGACACTCCTCTTCCCCTGCGGCCCCACCGCGTCCGCCATCAAACGGTGGCGGCCCCGTCCAGGCCACGGAAGGGAAGAGCGCTGCTCAGAAGCACCGGCACTCCTCCTCTACCGCAGCCTGTAACCCTCAGCCGCGATGCCTCCCATTCGACATCGCGGCCCACCTCAGTTGCGGTGCACCTCACCGCAACCTACTTTTTGGCCGCTACGTCAATGGCTTGAAGGCAAAAGCCCTGACGAGCGGCCCCACCGTTGGGTTCCTCTTGGCTTCACCGTGGATGGGAGACCACGGTTACTAAGCCCCCCCGCAACGACAATGCGGGAACCCACTCGGGGGGGAAGTATGTTGGGGTTGATTCTCAGTCTAATCGGATGCAGGTGAGTACTAGTATTTCACGTGGAGCGAATGCCTATCTAACCTCCACGAACCAATTACTGGGTAACACGATAACCCTTGGACTGGTTGTCAGACTTGCCGGCTTCTGACTACCCGTAACGACTGTCAAAGATGCACTAATAACAACCGGGAACAACGACATAACGTGATTTCCGAGGGACAGATGAATCTCGAAATGTTATCGATGGTCACCAATCCACGAATCGACCGCAGCAAGCTTAAATAAATCTTCGATCTACCCGTGCGGCTATTATTCCCTTAATTCTAATAAACATAGGCATATAATTTCAGTCGCGACGTTCTCTTACGTTTCAGGTGCGAAGTATTCCATAGAGGACGGAACACTCATAATACGTAATCCGAAGGTGAGCGACACTAACTCGTACACGTGCGAGGCGAAGAACGAGGCCGGCGTAGTCAGTGCGACGTTCAAAACGTACATTCGTCGTAAGTACTTTTGGTTTTTATGCGCATATTCTTATGAGCCACTTATGTCCAACATTGCAACTGTGAAAATTGTACAGGAGACAAATGTGAAATAAATGCTGGCAAATATCAGACCATGGAATGCTAAACGGATACCACGGCTTGGATTTAAAACAACACGGTATATGTATCCGCTGCTTAAAGCATCACGCTTTGGGAAATCGTAATGACTCGCAAGATCGCCCGATTTCCCGCTACGGACATTGTTGTTTATGGGATTTTAAAGTGCAATGTGTCAAAGACAGTAGTGGCTCTCAAAGCAACCATCAAATAAATATAATCAATCATTAAAAATATCATAGTATACAAGATGGTACTTTTTAGACTTAACCAGAATTTACAGGTCCAAGTGAACTTTGTTCACAAAACGAATCGTTTTCCTTTAAAAATATTGCCGGGGTAAAATAAACGTAAAATTAACTTGCAATGTGGTACAATTTGGTGTGTAATTATTTACAGAGGCACCACGAGTATCAGGAGTTACTGCGAAGAAAGTGAGACTAGGAATGCCGGCTAATATCGAGTGCACGTAAGTGTTTTAATACTGTCAATGTTGAAAGATAAATACCAAACACCGTGTGTATTATCACTATAATCAACTACTTTAGAATCTCGTGGCGAAAATCAGTCTAATGGTTGATTTAGTTACTAATTATTTTAATATTTTTCCGGAAAGTGACATGTGATTATTCTCTTTAGTTCACAATCTATATCTATCTTATACATATATTATGTTAATTGACTTGAATTTACTTATTAACAAATAGTAGGCAACTATTGTTTTGTACCGTACTATTTTCACGTTAATTAAATTAAACTGTTTTGTTTTGAACTACAAAGCCTTCCAAACAAAACCGAGTAGCAAACTAAAAAATTTGCGAAAACATCTTGATGAATCCGCATGATTCGAATAGGCATTTTCTAGAACCAAAGATTCGGAGACATATTATGTCGCGGTACAAACCCGCACTGTGGTGACCACGTGGTGGATTACGGCCTTTCATCGAGAGAGTGAAGGTCGGGAACGAAGTCCCGTACGCTTTTTGTTTTACTAACGTCATTTAATCTATCGTTAAAATATTAAAACTTTGTTTTGACCTCACCATCAGCTTCAGCACCCACGAAAATCATGAAAACGACACCCATGATGAAAAAAAAGCCACATGGAGGGGCATAACCCTTTTTTGTTACGTGAGAATTTTTACAATATTTCAACAGAGAGGAGACTTGTGGCCCAGCAGTGGGAAAATGTTTGGCAGATTATGCAATCGTTTTCTATATTATAGGGTCGAAGGTGAACCAAAGCCAACAATAAAATGGCAATTTATGGACCACTCCAGCTCTAAGATGTTACCAATTCCCGGATTCGACAAAGTCCTAAATTTTCCAAGGGTGGAGAAAAAACACGCGGGGAGCTACAAGTGTGTGGCACAGAATGAAATTGGAAGCAATGAGCACGTCACAACGCTTATTGTTGAATGTAAGTAACATTAGATTTATTCCTACAAAAACTGAAACACGTCGCGTTGGAATGCCTCCCACGAAAGTGGGCGAACCAGCAGTCAAAATCATTTTTTTTTTGTCACTACTTCTTTGACTTACAAATGTTTATTTCTTCTTCGTCTTGTAGTAGGCACAATTACATAATGAAATAATCTTATTTTTACAGTCGCACCAGAAATCATTAAAAATTCTACAACAGTAAAAGGAAAAGAAGGAGATCTAGCCTTAAGAATCCCTTGTGATGTCGTCGGTAATCCAAAACCAATTATAACATGGAAATTAAAAGGAGCCACGATAACAACCGGTACGTAGTCAATGTGCACACAGCAAATTAATGAGTTTATCACCAATGGGTATATACTGAGGGCCAATTTCTCGAACGAAAATTATCGTAAAATTATTGTGTACCCAGATGCAGCTGAATACCAGTATTTCACGTACTACCTACCAGTATTTTACCTCCTCAACTTAGTTACTTGGTAACATACCCATTGGTAAGCCAAGGTCTGATTGGTTGTCAAACTTTCGGGTTCTGATTGACCGAAACGACTATCAAAGACGAATTAATACAGCTTACCTGCCAATGGTTTAACGTGGTTTTCGAGGCGCAGATGAGTCTCGATATGTTTTGGATGGTCACCAGTCCACGAACCGACCGCAGCAAGCTTAGATTAACCTTCGATCTACCCGTGCGGCTATTATTCCCTTAATTCTAATATATGTACATAGGCATATAATTTCAATCGCGACGTTCTCTTACGTTTCAGATGCAAAGTATTCCATAGAGGACGGAACGCTCATAATACGTAATCCGAAGGTGAGCGACACTAACTCGTACACGTGCGAGGCGAAGAACGAGGCCGGCGTAGTCAGTGCGACGTTCAAAACGTACATTCGTCGTAAGTACTTTTGGTTATCATTTGCATAGTATTATGAGCCTGTTATGTCCCTCATATGCATAGGTTATGCAAAATAAATGATCTAGACAGAAGTTGTTTTTAATTACGAAAATGGCATTTTATGTTGTTGCAACTTTGAAAATTGTACCGCAGACAAAATATAAATACATGCTGTTAAATGGCAAACCATGGAGAGCTATACGTATACCGCAGTTTTAATTTTAAACAACACGGAATACGTATGCGGTACATAAAGCATCACGCTTTCGAAATTTGCAGTGCTCGCAAGATCGCCCGATTTTCCGCCACGGAGGGATTTTTCGAAGACACGCATTTGAAGTGAAGTAAGATAAAAACATTAGCGGCTCCTAAAGCTACGATCAAATAAAAAGTATTGAGGAAACTATTCTGATTCTGGCGGCTGCGTGCAAGATATTACTTTTTACACTTAACCAGAATTTACAGGTCCACGTGAACTTTGATCACAAAACGAATCGTAGTGCTTTTAAAAATTTTTGCCTCGGAAAAACAAATCGTAACTGTAGATCGCTACGTAACATAAATTTTCAATTAGTGACATATGTTGTGTAATTTTTTAAAGAGGCACCGCGAGTATCGGGAGCTACTGCGAAGAAAGTGAGACTAGGAATGCCGGCTAGTATCGAGTGCACGTAAGTGTTTAATACTATCAATATTGAATGATGAATACTAAACACCGTGTGTATTACCACTATAATCGACTATTACAAATTCTTGGAGCGAAAATCAGTCTAATTAATTATTTATTTAGGTACTTATTAAATTATGAGGTTTTTTTCGGAACATGTGATTTAAGCATATTATTATGTGTTTAGTGTTACGTTTTTAATTAGAGACTTGAATTTCAAATAGTAGGCAACTACTGTTTTGTACTGTACTATTGTCACATCAATTAAACTGTTTTATTTTGAACTACAAAGCCTTAATCGAACTTTTAGGTACCTCCTTAAAAGTTGGGGGAATTCATTTCGGTATGCAACAATACCCCTAGAGTGGGGAGAGTGTTGAAACGTTCACGGGAGAAAACATTATCATAATTTTACATTTTTGAATCGTTCGTGAGCAGTGGTGTCCCAGTGGTAGCGGTCGCAACTTACGTGTTGAAGGTTGTAGGTTCGAACCCAGACAGGCGCTTTGCTTTGTGTACATTGTTTCACCACCACTGCCCCCCTCAAAACGGTTAAGGAAAACATCTCGAAGAAACCGGCATTTTCTAGAACCAAAAATTCCAAGACATGTGACATCTGCCAACCCGCCCCTCTCACCTAGAAGAGGCTTGTGGCCCAGCAGTGGGAACATTATGGGCAAATTTTTAGTTGATGAATTAGATGACAGTACTAACCTGGAGTGTCAAGAACTCGATAGACTTGAAGTTTGCCAGAATTTTATGATTTATTTAGTTACTAATTATTTTAATGTTTTTCCGGAAAGTGACATGTGATTATTCTCTTTAGTTCACAATCTATATCTATCTTATACATATATCATGTTAATTGACTTGAATTTACTTATTAACAAATAGTAGGCAACTATTGTTTTGTACCGTACTATTGTCACGTTAATTAAATTAAACTGTTTTGTTTTGAACTACAAAGCCTTCCAAACAAAACCGAGTAGCAAACTAAAAAATTTGCGAAAACATCTTGATGAATCCGCATGATTCGAATAGGCATTTTCTAGAACCAAAGATTCGGAGACATATTATGTCGCGGTACAAACCCGCACTGTGGTGACCACGTGGTGGATTACGGCCTTTCATCGAGAGAGTGAAGGTCGGGAACGAAGTCCCGTACGCTTTTTGTTTTACTAACGTCGTTTACTCTATCGTTAAAATATTAAAACTTTGTTTTGACCTCACCATCAGCTTCAGCACCCACGAAAATCATGAAAACGACACCCATGATAAAAAAAAGTAATAAAATAATAACCCTTTTTTGTTACGTGAGAATTTTTACAATATTTCAACAGAGAGGAGACTTGTGGCCCAGCAGTGGGAAAATGTTAGGCAGATTATGCAATCGTTTTCTATATTATAGGGTCGAAGGTGAACCAAAGCCAACAATAAAATGGCAATTTATGGACCACTCCAGCTCTAAGATGTTACCAATTCCCGGATCCGACAAAGTCCTAAATTTTCCAAGGGTGGAGAAAAAACACGCGGGGAGCTACAAGTGTGTGGCACAGAATGAAATTGGAAGCAATGAGCACGTCACAACGCTTATTGTTGAATGTAAGTAACATTAGATTTATTCCTACAAAAACTGAAACACGTCGCGTTGGAATGCCTCCCACGAAAGTGGGCGAACCAGCAGTCAAAATCATTTTTTTTTGTCACTACTTCTTTGACTTACAAAGGTTTATTTCTTCTTCGTCTTGTAGTAGGCACAATTACATAATGAAATAATCTTATTTTTACAGTCGCACCAGAAATCATTAAAAAATCTACAACAGTAAAAGGAAAAGAAGGAGATCTAGCCTTAAGAATCCCTTGTGATGTCGTCGGTAATCCAAAACCAGTTATAACATGGATATTAAAAGGAGCCACGATAACAACCGGTACGTAGTCAATGTGCACACAGCAAATTAATGAGTTTATCACCAATGGGTATATACTGAGGGCCAATTTCTCGAACGAAAATTATCGTAAAATTATTGTGTACCCAGATGCAGCTGAATACCAGTATTTCACGTACTACCTACCAGTATTTTACCTCCTCAACTTAGTTACTTGGTAACATACCCATTGGTAAGCCAAGGTCTGATTGGTTGTCAAACTTTCGGGTTCTGATTGACCGAAACGACTATCAAAGACGAATTAATACAGCTTACCTGCCAATGGTTTAACGTGGTTTTCGAGGCGCAGATGAGTCTCGATATGTTTTGGATGGTCACCAGTCCACGAACCGACCGCAGCAAGCTTAGATTAACCTTCGATCTACCCGTGCGGCTATTATTCCCTTAATTCTAATATATGTACATAGGCATATAATTTCAATCGCGACGTTCTCTTACGTTTCAGGTGCAAAGTATTCCATAGAGGACGGAACGCTCATAATACGTAATCCGAAGGTGAGCGACACTAACTCGTACACGTGCGAGGCGAAGAACGAGGCCGGCGTAGTCAGTGCGACGTTCAAAACGTACATTCGTCGTAAGTACTTTTGGTTGTCCCTCATATGCATAGATTAAGCAAAATAAACGATCTAGACAGAAGTTGCTTTTAATTACGAAAAGGGCATTTTATGCTGTTGAAACTTATAAAATACATGCTGTTAAAAGGCAAACCATGGAGTGCTTTACGTATACCGCAGTTTTAATTTTAAACAACACGGAATACATACGCGGTACTTAAAGCATCACGCTTTCGGAATTTGCAATACTCGCAAGATCGCCCGATTTTCCGCTACGGAGGGATTTTTCGAAGACACGCATTTGAAGTGAAGTAAGACCCCCCGAGTGGGTTCCCGCATTGTCGTTGCGGGGGGGCTCAGTAACCGTGGATTCCGGCCACGGTGAAGCCAAGAGGAACCCAAAGGTGGGGCCGCTCGTCAGGGCTTTTGCCTCAAAGCCGACGACGTAGCGGCCAAAAAGTAGGTTGCGGTGAGGTGCACCGCAACTGAGGTGGGCCGCGATGTCGAATGGGAGGCATCGCGGCTGAAGGTTACGGGCTGCGGTAGAGGAGGAGTGCCGGTGCTTCTGAGCAGCGCTCTTCCCTTCCGTGGCCTGGACCAGGCGCCACCGTTTGATGGCGGACGCGGTGGGGCCGCAGGGGAAGAGGAGTGTCGGTATAGCGTCGGCCGCTCTCCCTATCCCCTGCGGCCGAAAAGTGGTAGACGGGACGGCGCGTTGTGTTCCACACGCGCGCCGTCAAAGATGTCAGCAACCACCGGTGGGGTCCGCAAGGGCCGATGCCTGCCAGGGGTGCGGGTTTGTTCGAAAGAGATACCACGGCCCCTGGCATACGGGCTACTAAGGGAACACGGGTGGGTTTTAGTCAGTAAAAGTCTGACACGCCCTCCTGCTCTACTCAGCAGGAGAAGTCATTTGATGATTTCCCCAACCAAAAAAAAAAAAAAAAAAGTGAAGTAAGACAAAAACATTAGCGGCACCTAAAGCTATCATCAAATAAAAAGTATTGAGGAAACTATTCTGATTCTGGCAGCTGCGTGTAGATATTACTTTTTACACTTAACCAGAATTTATGGGTCCAGGTGAATTTTGATCACAAAACGAATCGTAGTCCTTTAAAAGAAAAAAAATCCTCGGAAAAACAGATCGTAACTGTAGATCGCTACGTAACATAAACTTGCAATTAATGACATCTGTTGTGTAATTATTTACAGAGGCACCACGAGTATCAGGAGTTACTGCGAAGAAAGTGAGACTAGGAATGCCGGCTAGTATCGAGTGCACGTAAGTGTTTAATACTATCAATGTTGAACGATAAATACTAAACACCGTGTGTGTTACCACTATAATCGACTATTACGAATTCTTGTGGCGAAAATCAATCTAATTAGTGATTTATTTGGGTACTTATTAAATTTTGAGGTTTTTTCCGGAACATGTGATTCAAGCATATTATTATGTTACGTTTTTAAGTAGAGACTTGAATTTAAAATAGTTGGCAACTACTGTTTTGTACTGTACTATAGTCACATGAATTGAACTGTTTTATTTTTAACTACAAAGCCTTCTAAATAAAACCGGGTAAAAACTAAACTTTAAGGTATCTCTTTAAAAGTTGGGGGGATTCATTTCGGTTTACAACAATACCCCTAGAGTGGGGAGAGTGTTGAAACTTTCACGGGAGAAAACAAAAACATAATTTTACATATTTGAATCGCTCGAGAGCAGTGGTGTCCCAGTGGTAACACTCACAACTTACGTGTTGAAGGTCGTAGGGTCGAACCCAGACAGGCGCATTACTTTGCGTACATTATTTCACCACCACTGGCCTCAAAACGGTTAAGGAAACATCTCGAAGAAACCGGAATTTTCGAGAACCAAAAAATTCCAAGACATGTGACATCTGCCAACCCGCCCCACTCACCGAGAAGAGGCTTCTGGCCCAGCAGTGGGAACATTATGGGCAAGTTATGGAATTCTTTTCAATCTTTCAGGGTCGAAGGTGAACCAAAGCCAACAATAAAATGGCAATTTATGGACAAATCCAGCTCAAAGATGATACCAATTCCCGGATCCAACAAAGTCCTACATTTTCCAAGGGTAGAGAATATACACGCAGGGAGCTACAAGTGTGTGGCACAGAACGAATTGGGAAGCGACGAACACGTCACAACGTTTATTGTTGAATGTAAGTAACACTAGTTTTATTCCCAGAAAGACGTCGCGTTGGATGGCCTTCCAAAAACTGGACCGATGGTCTTACGAAGGCCACAGGAATCCGCTGGATGCGAGAAGCACAGAACCGACTGAAGTGGCGTTGTGTGGGGGAGGCTTATGCTCTGCATTTGGAAGTCTTTCGGCAAAAGATGATTTCTTCTGCATCTACGTCTATTCCTCTGTATAAGGATATAATATGGTCATTGTTTGCGAGTAGGTACCACACAAATACTGCAGTAGGCCGTACGTTATTGGTAATGAAATCGGTACAAGCTGACCTCATTTTCTATTGAAATTTCGTATTGCACCACGCGAGCTCAAGGTCAACATCCTACCACTGACGTGCGGCCTATTGTACATACCTGACCTTTTTGGACGGGACTTTTCTGGTTAGGTGAGGACCATAGATCGATCTCTTTCTTTTGTGTCTGTGGTTTGTACTTTCTTTCTTAGGCCCATCATGTGCGTCGTTTTTTTTTTTTTTTGTGACTGTCGCCTCGCATGTCAACCTACCAGCAGTTGGCTGCTTAACTAGTCTATACTATAGATTCCTTAATAAATTACGTCCAGTCAGGGAACTAAGCTTATAAACCAAACGACTACAAGCTAAGGACACCCCTGTGGAGTAGGTACGGACCTAACTGGACTGGGGTGGAGGCTGAGGATGTAGCTGCGGGGACAACAAGGGACAGGCTAGATCTGATCGTCTGCCACACTTCCACTGGGATCCACCTTTAAATCTCTTTTGACCGTCTATTCTTACAACATTTTCCAGCCATCTTCAAAAAATTTGTAACTACTGCTTTTATTTACTTAATTTACGTGTATAATACGTTAGTCATCTTATTTTTACAGTCTCACCAGAAATCATGACAAATTCAACAACAGTAGAAGGAATCGAAGGAGATCTAGCTTTAAGGATCCCTTGCGATGTCGTCGGTAATCCAAAACCAGTTATAACATGGAAATTAAAAGGCGCCACAATTACACCCGGTACGTAATTTATGTGTTTACAAAAAATCAATTAGTTATTTTTTATTGAGGGGCAATTTGACGAACTAAAATGATCGTTAAATTAATGTGACAAACTGCCATTTAAACTGCTGAATTCAATAAATATTTTATCAAGAGCTGCTGTGGACAGCTGTTTAGGCTTGCTAGACAATTTGTCAAAGGACGTTAAGTGAAGCTTACACTTTATTCCTCATTAGACCATAAATGGTTGTTCAACATTATTCTATTTTTGTTAGACTATAGCGGCCATCTACATCGCGGCATGCGAACTACGCATAAATTGTTTTCACGCAAACCTGCATCGCGAAATCGGACTTTACCTCGCAATTAGAATATACGTCGTCCCGAAGATTAATCATGCTTTTATAAGACCATACAAGGTTGTTCAGCATCTACTTAAGTAACACCTACCTATCGTGGAAACCTGAAAGTAGACTGGTCAGACCAATATCAAAACCAATGTCGATGTTATAGGTCTGACAGCTGTCTAGCTTTGTACAGTCGCCAGCAGGTCAAGCTATCCCAAACTGTCAAATTTTCCCAATTGAACATTATACTGAAACATCATCTGCCATTTGCCTATCCTTTCCCAACCATGTTGGGATTGGCTCCCAGTCTAACTGGATGCAGCTGAATGCTAGTATATTACATGCAGCAACTGCTATCTGACCTCCTCAACTCATTTACTGGGTAACACGATTCCTCTTGATAAGACTGCTTGTATTGGGCTTCTGACGATCCGTAACGACTGTCAAAGATCCACGAATGACAGCTAGAACCACCGGCTTAATGTGCTTTCCGTGGCACTAAGGAGTCTGGATATGTCTAAGATGGTCACCCATTCATTGACCAACCGCGGCAAGCATAGCTTAACCTGATCATTTAAACCTCGTCTATTATTATTATATCGCTTATTTCAGATTCGAAGTACTTAATTGAGGATGGAGCTCTAGTCATTATGAAGCCGACAGAAAAAGACTCTTCAATGTACACGTGTGAAGCTAAGAACTACATTCGTACAGTGAGCACCACGTTCGAAGCAACAGTTGAAAGTAAGTTAGTTATTGTAACATCACACTTATTGTACCCGAAGGGCTAGGTAGAGGTGTACCTACAGTAGATCAACATTTTGCCAGTTATGTTAAGTCCCATAAGGTGGCGACCCTATTATCATCAACCGGGCAGAAATCCCAGCTGCGGGCCGCTTCTGAGAAATTCTCAATAGAATAGCCTATTAACGCTTTGCCCGACCTGGGAATCAAAACCAGGACCTCATACGCAACACTAACGAGGTCGATATGTTCTTCTGGAACGATTTAATATAAGCAAATGGCTTCTGCATGGAAATGGTGGAATGGTTTACAAATGGGTGTTACTTTGATGAGGGAACCCCATTAAAAACCACAGCACGGATATTATATTAAATACAATTTTGTTTTCCGTTGTCTCAACTGCAACGTTTAATAAAAAAGGTATTAATCCAAAATTGCCAATTAGGGTTGCCTACTTATGCGTCTTCAGCTATTACTATTTTTCACGACTAATTTTTTTTTCTTGGAATATTAAAAAAATGTGTATGTATTTTTCTTCTGCAGAGCTACCCACGAACTTTGGCACAAAACACTTCGTGTACTTATTACAGGGTAAAACGGAAAAACTAAAATGTGACGCGTATAGTTCTGCATCCCAATCTGTTCAATGGTTTATAGTAAGTATATTCTCATTTCTCCAAGCCCATGATCTCACGGACGTATTATAATCGCGGCGGAATTTTGTCGTGCATTTGATCATCAACGCACTGCACTCTGTTCAGTAATGAAAAATAATACATTGTAGCGCGGCAACCCCACGACCATTAGGCTAACGATGAGGCTGGCCATACCGTAAATAACATCCAATCGGATGATGGCGGGACCATTAGAAAGGTTGGCCATACCGTAAACAACATCTAATCGGATGATCGTGGGAGCATTAGAAAGGTTGGCGCCCCTGTTCATGACCAATCACGTGCCACTATTTTTACCGCGCGCGCCGACTCTAGCGCTAGTGTTGAGCAAACGCCTCTCGCGGGACAGTCAGCACAGTCTGCTCTCGACCCTTGTGAGATGCGACGCGTCTCAGGCCGCACTCGTAAAGTGCCGGCCATTTTTGATCACTAGTATTATTCCTGTTCTATGTTTCCCTTGTACTGTGTTTCTATTTGGGGTGATTAAAGTAGTGATTAAAATTACCAAGTACCTACTTTCATGCAGAGGCCCGAACCCTATGCTCGTCGGCTAAACATAGTTTATTGTTTGGGTTCCTACGCATAGAAATTAGGGAAAAGGCAGTGACCGCTATTGCCATGCCGTAGCGCAACAACTAAAGTGAAAATGGGTTTGGTGTTAATGAAACAATTTATAACAGTACCTACAATTTAGTTTACTCTTTTATTATTCTTGTATGAGCAAAATAGCTCTAAAGCAAGCACGAAGCATTACATACCACATCAATCGCTTTCCATCAGGCGTGATGAGGTCAAGAGCAGGCCATTCAATAATTTAAAAACGCTCTACTTAAAATTGCTGCCAGCGTGTTTTGTCTAAAAGTCTATTAAATAGGTGAATCATAACTTGTTAGCCATATATTCATATTTCATAATAATGAATACAGTAAAAGTGTCTAACAAGCCTCTGCGAATTGGCTTCGGCCCCTCGAACGCCTTCCCAAGGTCGAAGACTAACAGGTACCAAGTTATTATGTCAAAGACATTTAAAAAATAACAAGATGGTAATTTCAATATGCAATATTAATAATTTTATAGACAAAAGCACGAGCCTCGGACTCTTCGCTAAGCACCACCTCATCGCCGGAACTGGAAGCATCAGAGACTACAACCGCGTCTAGCAAGGATTATTCCTCGACGCCGCGGCCAATACTTGTAAGTAAGCAGGGGAAAGGAGGACTACTGGACGACGAAAGGTTTAGTGGAAAACAGGCTCCGAGTGAGGTCCGCGTCGCCGGAGCTTGCGATGGACATACATTACAAATACTTAATATAAATTAGCTAGCGAAGCACGGTTTCTATATGTTTTACATAACGGAGCTGTTTTGTAAGACGGTTAGTGGTTATGTGAAACAGCGGATTCGTCAATCAATCTACGACAGTCAATCTGAACAGTTCTTCTTCTTCGTCGTCACACTATTGGCAGAGTGGTCGTGGTCGTCACGTCAGGGGTGGTGGCAAGCTTCACAATCCGTCACCATTCCTCCCGTACTGTGGCTTTTCTTGAACATTCGTGGAGTGGACCATTGAGTGCAGTTTTGACTTGGTCGGTCCAACGCATTGGAGACCTGCCACGTGCTCTTGTACCTTCAACTTTTCCCTGTCCTACAAGTCGCTTCACAGATGTATCTTCCTGACGTGTGATATATCCAAAGAAAGTTAGAATACGACATTGGACGATCTGAACAGTTAACTATGATATAATCAAAAAATATTGATGTTCTCTAGTGTCAGAAATTGTGCGAAGCACATGAGGGTCGCTACATATTATGATGTAATTTTACAACGTCTTATTTGTCTGTTTAAGGTAAAGTACATAAAATATTGTTCTATTTCCACAGACGAAGAACGCGGACATCACAGAACCATACATACAAATAGCAAATGCTTCATACATCGACCACGATGGCAACTATACGTGTCGTGTGAGCGATAAGCATGGAAACACATATACACACACATACGTAGTGGACGTCGGAAGTGCGCCGGAGTTTCAGTACGACGTTAATCCTCTTAACAACTGGCGAGGAGTTATATCACATATCACACAAAACTGTGACATTCGAGACGGCGCGAAACCGAAGCCCGTCGTAAGTTTACATTTTACATTTAAACATTAAAAACATAAGAGTAGTTGAGTTATGCACAAATAATTGTAAAGGTGCCTATTCCAACCTTAACTTTTATATACTAACAAATACTAGACTAAGTCTCAAAATTCTGAGCTATTAACATAATGTAAGGCAATAAGTCCGCCTTTGTACCTTTTTTGTGTGCGAGAAGTATAAATAAAATAAATAATAATAATAATAAATGTTTAGACCACGTGAAAATACTATGGGACACTAAATGTATTATAACTTTCAGGTTGAATGGATGTTGAATGGCAAAGTGTTAACCGATCTAAACTTAGCGGGTGAAGGTCACTATACCTGCAACGTTAGCAACGTGCACAAATCGGTACAGAGGAGTTTTGACGTCAAATCTTTGGGCAAGTATAATTTATTTAAATTTACTAGCGAATAGAAGTTAAGTTTCCACGCAGAAATGATCTTTGAGTTCTGCCAACCATAAATATTACAGTGGCGACCTAATCAAAATCTTGTAACCCTCTGTAGGTTATCCGATAAGAATTGACATACGGCACTGGTCCGTGTGTCGTTAAAAGATATTGAAATACTCGACCGCGCACCACCAGCAGGCAATGATGTGCCGCACCGTGAATCGAATCAATGACTCACGTTGCAACTTATAAATCCACAACCTACAGAAAATCAAGAATGTAAAGTGAACTATCTACCTACATCTTCTACCTCATGTATTCATCTAAAAAATGTTTTTTGTTACAGTATGCTTGATAAGTAGGAACTTGAGAAATGCGAACATGCCGCTCGTACTAGATGACAGAGGATTTTGGCACAAATTTGAAAACACAGAACATTATACAATTGTGGAAGAAGAAAAAAGAATCACGTTGTCTTGTCCGAGCGAAAAAGAGGCAAATACATTCAAAAACTTCCCGAAAAAGAGCAAATTAGAGGCATTTTGTTATAAAGGAGACTCTTTCGTAGTAGAAGACAAAATTTACAAGCTTTCAGACCTGCAGTGCACTCAGAGTATTCAACCCTCCGTTATCAGAAACAAAGTGAAATGCTCGAAGGAAACCTCCGAATTAATAAGTGTGGGCTACAAAGACTCTGGTTTCTTAGAGGCTTACGAAGTCTGTTTCGGCACTGAACAAAATATGCCCCTATACACACGCACCATACTGACTGAAACAGACAACGAGGGTATGAGCGCCGGCTACAACTGGCACACATACCCAGGAATAGGCATCAAAAAAACTGAGAGAGGATTTACTTGTAATGACACGATGTCGTCGTGTTGTTATAGTAAGTCCCAGCTGGTGAATGCAATTGACTTTAATGATGGCCCTGCTATGCAGAGCACGTTCATCGATCCTCTGAATGTTGTCCCGGTCTGGCTTCCTTGCAATACTTCAAAGGTAAGCACTATTTACGGGTTAGGTACCTATCATAAGTTCGAAAAACATTTGACCGAATTTCATTTCACCTGAAACTTTTCAATTAATATCGTTTCGTTTTTTTTTTACTTCATCGAAGTCACGTCTGCAATTGTACCAGTTAACCTATTATCAATTCGATTTTTTTCGTTACCCCGACGTTTCATTTAGTCGGAAAAGTTTTTACCGAAGTTACACTTAGCCGAAATAACATTTGTTCGAAGTATTATGTTTCCGAAAATTCATTATACCACTGCTTTAATTAACATATTTTCATTTCAACCTTTATTTACCTCTATTCTCAATTATTTTTATCTCATTTTTTCGTTTCGTTTCGTGCATACAAGCAAAATGGTGAAACATGCAAGCAGGCATGCAACATGCAGCAAGCATTTTTTCTGTAACGGCTCCGGCGCTGCGTGGTTTGGGCGGCCCCAAGCGAGCTTATACTCACAGATGGTTTTAACACTCACCACCGCAGCTTCGGCTTGTTACCGCGGCGGCGGGCTTTCAAACCAACTGGGGCCTTAAGTCTATTATTTTTATAAATTCCTCATTCCAACACGATCCCAATCGTCATTTTGCTAAAAGTTCGTAATCTGCTAATGGTCGATCAGTGGTCAGTCAATGGTCTCGTAATAGAATTGTGTTATAATGGCAATGTCGTATGGCCATTATTATAAAACCCGTTAGTAGAAATGATTTTCGAAAAACTACTACTAAATTTGAACATTTATAAATGCCAAATTTCATAAATATATAATTTTACATATTATTTATTAGTGTTAATAACAATCTGAAGTAGTAGTAGGAAGTTCGTAAATAGCAAAAAACTCACAACCCAATAATATTTTATCTGTTTAGCTGTCAAAGTCAAATGTGATATTACTGCTTACTGACGTTTAACTGATTTTATTTCTTGTGGCTGGTGTTTTGATAAATATTTATTTACATTTGAGTGTTTTAATTAGATTTTTGTTTAAAACAAAAGAGTTTGTGTGGAACTGTTAAAATTTTTGCAGATTACCGCGTAAGTCGGTCATTCTTTTGTCATTATGTACGAGATTACCAATAAATGCCATTTCTTTCAATGGAGTGTCAGTGGCTGACCATTAGAAAGTCATTATGACGCCATTATATTAGTAGATTACCAAACTTGTCAAAATCAACAATGATGAAATCAATGACAGACCATTCTGACACTATTGTAATAGCAGACTTGAGGCCCTGCTCCTCAGCTCGCGGACTGTCCCATCCCGCCGCGCCTACGCGAACTTAAATTACACTCTGCTGCGTGAAATCGACTTTGCAGCGATTCGTTTCTCATTAAATTTTGTAGCACAACATATTATTGAGTTTTATAACACTATTTTAATTTAATGTTGAAAATGCTACCAAGTAACCGGCTAAATATTTGTGACCAAATAATATTCCGTAAAATATTGTTTCGGTGTAGTGAAAAGATGGCAAATAAATCATAAACAAATGAAAAAAGTTCAAAAGAGGCTCCGGCCAGTAAAAAGTTATTTTATAAATCGGAGAATTAAAATATATTCTTCGATGATCTAAAAATATATGAAATAATGCATATAGCAATAAAGACGTCGGACAATAGTTTTCGGTAAAATGAGATTCGAACAATAAAAAATCAGAGAAGTGGAATCGGTTCCCCTATTAATGGCATTAAAATAGTGATATGGATTCATGCTAATTAATAAAATAAAACAATTCATGTAAATAAAATTGAAATAACTATTTACTTAATTATTTCTAGCTAATACAATAATTTTACGCTCCTCTCACTGGTTGTTTTCTTTTAGCCTACTTGGGAAACAGTTAATGACAAAGTGAAATCCCTGCTGCCCACCTACAATGAAGTCATTACCTGGTCTGGCACACACACTTTTCAAGAGGAAAATGGAGTTATTATACCACGATATTTATGGAAGGTACATAAACTAATTCTGATAACAATATCACAATCATTGATAGTATCTCAACTGCCTACAATTTTGATATGTTCTTTTTTATTCATTGCTAAATGGGCCTGCCCTTGACCTCGATCCCACTTGATGGGAAGCCATGGATGAGGTCGATATATCGTGAGGTGTAATTGGCTTTCTACCAGCGCACGGGTCGATCGATCAAGAATAAGCTACGCTTGCTGCGTTCGGTTCATGGATGGATGGCCATCCATCTAATACCGAGTCGAGCCGTCGATCTTGGTTATCGTTCATAGTTCTTTTGACAGACGTCTCGGGTAGTCAGAAGCCCAAAAATCTGACAACCAGTCTTACCAAAGGGTAGCGTGTTAAAGTCTCAGTACATGGGTAGTGGAGGTCAGATAGGCAGTCGCCCTATGTATTCGGCTGCTTCCCGTTAGATTGGGAGCCGACCCAACGTACAACCTAGCGCTTACATCACATCACAAATATGCTATCGCTACTGAACGCGAAGCGGGAGAAGGACCAAATTCCAGTAATGTGCCTAGTTGCCTGACCAATAACGCTGTACCGCGCTTTAGATATGCGCGACGAGGCGGGGGACGGGACGCTGTGAGTGGTGACGATTGAGCGGCTGGCACCAACGAATCAGCGGCTTGCACTGCTCCCCCGTCTTGCCGCGCCCATGCCTAAGGATCGGTACAGCGATATCGGTCAGGCAGTCAGGCTATAGTTGACACAGCTTGTAGTTGGGAGAAAGGCACATGATGATTTTCCTCACATGTTGAGGTCAGCTTTCATTATCAATTAAATTGAATTACAGTTGGTGTGGTACAACGACAAGGAAAAAGTATCTATAGTCCACGTTAACGATCGTTCACCAACAGAGAAGGACATCAAATGCAAGGATTCTCGTAATCGTACTGAATATACACAATGGATTGACTTCAACGACAAGTATACTTATTGCTGCTCGCCGTCGGAGTTCTTTGAAGCGTTTAATATTCACATTGACATTGGAGGTGAGTTTTTAGTTTTGTTGACGTCCTCATAAAAAATAATTGAAGGTAAAAAAATAATAATCGAACAACTTCAAAAAGGAGCGATTACATAATTAAAAATAATTTTAGTTTCGGAATTCGGTGGCAATTTGGCGATACACAAAATATCAGAGAAACCAAAGCCCTCCTTTTTGAAGTCGGATACAAACTGGATATTTGTTGAAAAATGTTACAAAACTTATTTGCATAACTTATCTGTAACCGTGATACGTTTTGAAGGTCTTAAATAGTTAAATATACAAAACAACATAAATGTCAAAGCTAATAGGTAGTATTACTTAGTGAACTTTGCATTACATTGTTGGTTGTTCCACAAGAAGTTTGTCACTGGAACGACATTTGTATACGTTTTTACCTTTGTCGTGTGTGGCTTCACGCCTTCAATAGTATTAATTTCACCAAAACATTGCTGTTATACAGCAAGCACCATTAAAATTTATTAGTTTAAAACGCGTCCAGAATGTTTAATTTCTACTTTATGATTGTTGTTAATAACAGACTTTTTTTTTAGATTTTTTGGAGCCAGCACTAGATGAAATTAGAAATAAAATCTGATTAAATTAGTTCTTGGGTAGGTACTTACTTCCCGGATTTCGAAGAAGAAACATTTAATTAAGTACCTACAACCAGTAGGTATTTATAAGGCACACGATCCTAATTTCAGTAGACTAATCACTTATCGACATCTTTTCAAATAATTATACAATTCTAAAAAATAATCCTATGAATGGTACTTTAGTTTTCAATAAAATTAAATCAAGGACATGCTTGTTTTATTTTAAAGCCTCGTTATTCTAATTTCACGAGATTTTCATGACTTCTAAAGCGTCAAGTGACTCAATTCGTCAACTTTGACCTAATCTTATTCTTAACCCCAGCCCACCCCGCCAACCCACAAACAGCGTTTGCATATATACTTACATAAAAGCACATAAACTATCGAACTGACATTTTATTCATATACGCACAAAAACTTTCGAACTTACATTCTTTTAACGTGAGTTTACGTGAGGGGTACAAAACCAAACTATGTGTGAGGTGAAACAATTTACTGCTGGTGGGACATAATCTCATTCCGATAGTAGAAACATTTCTTGAAGAAGCGGAACTATCACCAGGAGACTGGAGTTTTCTACGTCGTCGTCATGACCGAAGCACGCCGTATGTTGTCCGCGACGCGCGGTCGCCCGCGCTCGTTGCGTTGAGACGGCGGGCGCGGCGCACACTGGTCCCAAATTAAAAAAAAGTGGACATTGATAGTAGACCGCTGATTTTTTTTTTTATTGTTGATATAATTGTTGTGTATGTACACACCATAATAGAAAATATAAGTAGGTAATAATAGAGAAGACACTATGGTGCTCACCTAGCGTCGCTTGTTTTGACTTTTCCCTTGGTTTCTTCTGGAATAAATATTGTATCGAGCACACGCCTTTTATTCAACAGTGGCGACGAGGAAAATTAAAATTTATAAAAACAGTGTAATTACAGCGCTAAACCGGATAAAATGTCGGTGGGACAGGTACGTGAGTTCAATATAACAACAGGGAACTGGTCCGCTTATGTGGAGCGACTAGAAATGTACTTTTTAGTTAATAGCGTAAAAAATGAACTCAAGCTACCAACGCTGATTTCGATGATGGGGGAAGAGGCTTATGAGCTCCTATCATCACTAGCTAGTCCACTAAAACCCGCTGAATTGACGCTAAATAGAGCAGTGGAGTTATTGGCTGCACACTTGCAGCCAACGCCATCGATCTTAGCGGAGAGATTTAGATTCCGGCAGCGGCGACAGCAAATGGAAGAATCAGGGCGGAATATGTCACACAGCTGAAAAAGTTGTCGAAACACTGCAATTTCCTAACAGCATTGGATGAAAATTTACGCGACCAGTTAGTTTGTGGCATCAGAAGCGATGTAATACGCCAAAGGCTGTTCGCTGAAGACGATCTCACTTATAATCGAGCGGTCAGCTTAGCGCTGTCATTAGAGGCCGCGGAACGAGACGCTATTGCTGTAGAGCCTAATACGGGGACAACGGAAAATCTGAACAAACTGGAAGAGTGCCCAAACTGTGGCGATAATAAACACAAAGCTAACGACTGCAAATATAAAAAATACGTGTGCAGTGGTTGTCACGAGGTCGGTCATTTGAGAAGGATGTGCCCGGGGTACAATGATACTAGACGAAGTAAATTGGCGGGATCGGCCGATAGTCAACATAACAAAGCTTCACGTGGAGGGCGCGGTAGCAGCCGTGGTACGAGCGGGCGCTCAACGTGGAGGCGAGCGGGGCGCGGGCAGCGCGGTGGTCGGAGTGGCCGAGAAGGGGCTCTTTTGTACTCTTTGGATGAGGAAGACAATAGCAACCTAGATGATGAAGAGCCCATGCATCAAATGTCTTTAAACAATTATAAACCGGTGTGTATAACTGTTAAGGTACAAAATTGTTTACTGAATATGGAGATAGATACTGGGTCAGCCCTATCTTGCATTAGTAAAAGTGTTTATGATGAATTGTTCAGCGATTTGCACTTGAATAGATGTAATTTGAACATCAAGTTTTATGATGGCACAACTATTCAACCTATAGGATTCTTGGAAACAACGGTTAGCTATTATGGTGTGATTAAAACATTAGATCTGTATGTTTTGGACAAAGGATCCTCAAATTTATTAGGATGGCAATGGCTAGCTGAATTAAATATACCTATTAAAGTATCCAAATGTCATTTGATAGCCGATCAGAATGAAACTCACTGCAAATTTAATTATGACAGAATAATCAATGAAGTTGTTTCCAGGCATGAATCCCTATTCGACGGCACATTAGGTAAATTTAAAGGAGGTACGGCAGAGCTGCATGTGCACGACGGGGCAATACCCACATTTTGTCGCGCGCGGCCTCTGCCATATGCGCTGCGTGAGCGTGTCGATGCCGAGCTGGAGGCCATGCTGAAAACTGGGGTTATTGAACCAGTGGACCATTCCGACTGGGCCACGCCACTAGTCGTGGTACGCAAGGCAGACGGCGGCCTAAGAATATGTGCCGATTATAAGGTAACCCTAAACAGAGTTCTAGCGATCGATAGATTTCCGATACCAAAAATGGAAGATTTATTCAGTAATCTTAGCGGGAATGTTTTCTTTACAAAACTAGATCTATCGCAAGCCTATAACCAGGTACTTTTAGCAGAGTCTTCTAGAAAGTATACAGTTATCAACACACACAGGGGATTATTTAAATATAATCGTTTGGTTTATGGGCTATCCTCAAGCCCAGGTATATTTCAAAAATTAATGGTAAACATGTTTAAGAATAATCCAAATGTAATTGTATTTTTCGACGACATCTTAATTAAGAATAAAGATTTGGCTAGCCATTTAAAATCCGTTGAAGAGGTGTTGCAAATACTAGAAGCAAACGGTCTAAAAATAAAAAAAAGTAAATGCGAATTTTTGGCAAGAGAAGTAAAATACTTAGGCTTTATTATTGGTAAGGATGGCGTAAGAGTAGACCCAGACAAGGTAAAGGCTATTGCAACCATGCCCCATCCGAACAGTGTCACAGAATTGAAATCCTTTCTTGGAATGGTAACTTTTTATGGGAAATTCATAAAGAATTTGAGCATGCAGTTATCGCCTCTTTACCAGCTCTTAAAGAAGGGTAGACATTGGAAATGGGGAACTGAACAAAATTCTGCATTTATTAGAATAAAAAAAAAATTGTGTAGTACAAAAACGCTAGTACATTTTGACATGGATAAGGAGTCGGTATTAACAGTAGACGCAAGCGCGCGCGGGATAGGCGCCGTGCTAGCACAGCGCGAACCAGGAGGTGAGGAACGTGTCGTTACGTACGCCTCGCGCTCACTCACAACTCATGAGCTACACTACAGTCAAATTCACAAGGAGGCCTTGGCAATTGTATTCGCTATTGGGAAATTCCATCAGTACCTTTACGGGAGGAAGTTCGTACTTAGGACTGACCACAAGCCACTTGTTAGTATTTTTGGGCCTAGCATAGGTATTCCTACAGCGGCGGCAAGCCGTTTACAACGCTGGGCAATTAAACTATCAGCTTATGATTATTCTATAGAGTATGTCAAAACGGATAAAAATATAGCAGATTGTCTCTCACGTTTAATTGACTCACAAAAAAAAGAGACAGCAGCTGAAGAGGAAATTTTACCAGAGCAAACATATTTGCACTTCGCAGTGGAAGCCATGTCGCTAGATTATAATGTAATTAAAAAAGAAACATTACATGACCCAATTTTAAGTCGCGTTTTAAGTTATATTATGGACGGTTGGCCATCGGAGGTTGAAATAAAGGAAATTAAACCATACTTTAATAGAAAGAACGAATTGTATTGCGAATTGGGTTGTGTTATGTGGGGTCATCGTGTAGTTATACCGTTGTCATGTAGAGCTAAGGTAATTTCGGAACTTCATGAGGTACACATGGGAATAGTAAAGACTAAGTCGCTAGCTCGTAGTTACGTGTGGTGGCCGGGAGTAGACGAAGCGCTGGAGGCGGTATGTCGCTCGTGTGTAGTATGTGCGGCTGTAGCCGATGCACCGCCTGCACACAAACCATGCTCATGGCCTTGGCCGTCACGTCCCTGGTCCAGGCTTCATTTGGATTTTTTAGGGCCCATAGGTGGTTTGACCTATCTTATTATTGTAGATTCTTGCTCAAAATGGATAGAAGCAGTCCGAATGAATCGAACTACAGCACAAGCAGTCATCAATGTACTACGTAGTTTGTGGTCGCAATTTGGTCTTCCAAAACAAACGGTTAGTGACAACGGCCCACCCTTTTCAAGTTTAGAATCTCAAGACTTCCTAAAACATAATGGCATAGAACACATGTTCACAGCTCCGTATCACCCAGCTTCCAATGGTGCAGCTGAGAGCGCGGTAAAAATTTGTAAACGCACTATAAAGAAGGCGTTCAAACAGAATCTCAATGTCGAAATAGCTCTGACTAGGTTTCTTTTAGCTTACAGGAACACAAAACACGCTACTACCGGTGATAGTCCAGCTAGTATATTACAGGGTCGTAGTCTTCGTATGAGGTTGGATAACCTAAAACCAGAACGAGAATCGCAGGTCGCTGCGCGCCAAGGTCGTAGTGAGCAAGACGCGGGCGGGATTCAGCGCGGATTCGAGCCGGGCGCTCGTGTTTGGTATCGCGAATATAGAGGTTCTGATAAATGGGTACCTGGAACGATACTTGAACGTTTAGGTAAAACAAATTACTCTATAAGGTCTGACGTAGGAACGGAAACTCACAGACATGTCGATCAGCTGAGGCTAAGAATGATGGAAAATGTGGATAAAGATATGTCCAGGAAAAGGACAGTACTAGATCAGGTTACGAAACAATTGGAAATAAATAGGCATTCAAGAAAATCATTATCATTTCCCATGACCAGTGGCGAGGGTCCAGTTCGAAGTGCGGGTGGTTTGAGAGAAGGTAGTTTAGGTGGAGTTTCGTCTCTAGATCCAGTAGTACCACCAGTCGTGTTAGCAAAAGATGCTGCTATGGAAGTATCTTGTAGTTCGCCGGGAGAACCTAATGTGTCGGCTAATAGTGAGGATACTGGCAATGTTGCCACAACTAGTAATCGTCCAGTAAGAGTACGTAAACCTCCAGCACGATACGGGTGGTATGACGAAATTGATTAAGATAATTTATTTAAGTTAATGTTTAGTTTGATGATAAGAACTTAAGTTCATTAACACATTTATAATTAATAATATATATATTTTTTTGGATGTTTTTAGGAACATTTTCACACTTGTTTAATTTACTTGTGACTTATGTGTTCGATGTTATTTTAAGGTGTTGAAGTCTTAGCTATAGTTTTTTTGTTTTGTTATATTAGTTATTAAGGGTAGAGGTGTTGTGTATGTACACACCTTAATAGAAAATATAAGTAGGTAATAATAGAGAAGACACTATGGTGCTCACCTAGCGTCGCTTGTTTTGTCTTTTCCCTTGGTTTCTTCTGGAATAAATATTGTATCGAGCACACGCCTTTTATTCAACAATAATGATAACAGATAAGGCAAAAAAATATTATTGTCCTACTTCAAATACTTTTCTCTAAAAAAAATATTTCTTTTTTTTTTGTATGGGAGTGATTACATTTTACTCAATTTCTCAAAAACCTTAAGCGATGTCGAGATGGCATTCACATATGTTAGAAAACTAATAATTCTGAGTATTTGGCTCGAAGAAACTTATTGCTTATCTCTGCGTACTTTCGAGATAATAGTGACAGAAAATAACAATTTTTTTTTATGTTAATTGTTCGCTTTTTTTTATTCATAGCCTTACTCATATCGCAATAGGTCCGCTGGCCAGCAAAATGGAGCTTCGACGCGAGTTTGCCGGGATAACAAGATGGCCGCCTCTCATGCCGTAACGTAATACGGTCACGAATCGCGCGCGTACACCTCAGTGTACAACTAAATGTGGTTGCGATAAGACGTGTCCTTATTTTTTCTGTGCGCTTGAAGAAATGCTTGTTGTTTGTTTGTTTTGTTATTGTTGTATTTTGAATCTTTGGATTTTAAAATCAAATAATTTTTGTTTGTCTTTCTTTCGTCGAATTTGTTTTCGTAATTTTTTTTTTTGTTAAAATCAAAGTCACTTTGTCTTTGATATCTTTGATTCTAATTTGTTTTCAATTTTCCTTAAAATTATCATATGTCCGCATTTGTCACCAACTTAGACTTATACGTTGTTCTTAAATCAGGAGGTGGTTTTAAAAATGTCGAATTTTTATTTAATGCCCTTATTGAACGTATTGGTGTTGAATTGTCTTCCGAAGATTTGAGTAATATTAAATTATTTTGTCGTAATTTTTCAAGTAATATCTCAAAAAGATGGTCTGCTTCCAGTAGAGCTCAAAAGACCTTTCTTAACAAAAATTCAGACTGGTTACAATCCCAAATAGTTTGGCCAAAATGTCAAAATATCGATTTAAGCAGCATTTTTGAAGTTGCCGAGGAAGTAATTCCAAATTTCGAAACGCAAGTGGATACTCATCAATTAAGTTGTGGTACAAGTAAAAAACCATTTGTTGATATATCTGATAAACAGAAGAAAAGGCGTTCTCTAACACTTCTAGATCACACAGAGGAGGAATTAGTTTATGCTTTATGTGCCAAATTAAAAGAGTCTAAAAAAACAAAATTAGCAGCTATATTAAACGAACTCAGCCAAAACAAGGAAAAATGTGAGATGGTACATGATGTACTATTCGCTAAAAAGACTGACAAACCGTGTTTACCAGATGATAAAACGTTAGCGCTTTACACCTCAACAAATTTGTCAAAATGGCAATATCGAAATTTAAGAACTATTCTTGCTTCAGAGAAAATGTATGGTCTTCCATCCTATCAAAAGCTCCTGGAAGCTAAAAAAACTTGTTATCCTCCAGAGTCAGACATAACTGTAACTGAATCTGATGCTAAGATAAGACTTCAATCGCTTCTAGATTTGACAACCAATAGGATATTAAAAACAATTCAGCACAACTCTGCCGACAAAAAATCGCTAAAACTAATAAGCAAATGGGGTTTTGATGGGTCATCTTCTCAAAGTAATTATAAACAAAAGTCACACTCCGACACTAAAATTGACGATTCTTCAGTTTTCATGATTAGTTTGGTTCCGCTTCGTTTGGAAGAAGAGAGTGGTACTATCTTGTGGCAAAATCCTGCTCCCTCTTCAACAAACTATTGTCGTCCAATTGGCTTTATATTTGCAAAAGAAACAAATGAATTGATAAAGAAGGAAAGTGCATCCTTAGAGGAAGAAATTCGTAATCTTGTTCCCACAATTGTAGATAATTTTGATATTAAACATGTTTTGTACATGACTATGATTGATGGGAAAATTTCTACTGTGATTTCCAATACTTCTTCTGCAGCTGTTTGTAATATTTGCAATACCCTACCTAGCAAAATGAATGACTTGGACTTTGTATCCAAAAGACTCATCAGAGAAGATATGTATAAATATGGTCTGTCTTCGCTTCATATGTGGATAAGATGTATGGAATGTATTTTACACATTTCGTACAACTTAGACTTCAAAAAGTGGGCTGCACGAAAAGAAGATAAATTGTTAAAAGAAATTAAAAAGAATTTGACACAAGAAGAATTCCGGGAAAGAACTGGTTTGTTAATTGACATAGTAAAACAGGGATTTGGTACAACCAATGACGGTAACACGGCAAGAAGGTTTTTTGAAAATTATGAAGTATCTGCTGAAATAACGGGTATCCACCCTGTTTTAATCAAGAGATTTGCAGTCATTTTACAAACAATTTCATCTGGTCAACTTATTAATACCAACTTGTTTAGGGAATATTGTAAAGAAACAGCAATGCTGTATGTAGACTTATATCCATGGTATTACATGCCTTCAAGTGTCCATAAATTGTTGATACACGGTGCTGATATTTGTGAAAATTTCTCCTTTATTCCGATAGGCATGCTTTCCGAAGAAGCTTCCGAAGCGAGGAATAAAGATTTCCGGAATGTTAGAATGGCACATACAAGAAAAATCGGTAGAGTTCAGACTAATTTAGACATTATCCACAGCTTTCTAATTAGCTCAGATCCTTACATCAGCCATATCAAACCAAAGTTTGCTCGTTTACATAAACAGTTGTTTCCAGAGGCTAGTGCTTTGATCTTGAACAATGAATTGCTTTCGTTGGAAAACGAGGAAATAGAGATTTCTCAAGAGAATATAGACCCAAATATTAATCTTTCACCATAATATTTTTTCAGAATCGTTTGTGAACATATTCAACTTTATGTTTGCAGCTTTATTTGTCTTCATTTTGATTGTTTTTTAAAACTGATGAAAATACTCCTTCAGAAAGGTCATAGCTTTTCAGTCATTAGTGAGCCCCCATAACCTCTTTTACAGAGAAGTCGATTTTTATTTATTTGACATTACGCATACATTATAATTATGTGCTAAAGTAAGGCTATGATTAAAAAAAAGCAAACAATTAACATTAAAAAAAAATGTTATTTTCTGTCACTATTATCTCGAAAGTACGCAGAGATAAGCAATAAGTTTCTTCGAGCCAAATACTCAGAATTATTAGTTTTCTGATTGCCATCTCGACATCGCTTAAAGTTTTTGAGAAATTGAGTAAAATGTAATCGCTCCCATACAAAAAAAAAAAAAGAAATATTTTTTTTACAGAAAAGTATTTGAAGTAGGACAATAATATTTTTTTGCCTTATCTGTTATCATTGTATCAACAATAAAAAAAAAATATCAGCGGTCTACTATCAATGTCCACTTTTTTTTAATTTGGGACCAGTGTGCGGCGCCGTGGTTTTGAAATCGACTGTGGTGAAAATCTGTGGGCAAATTAGACGTGGTAGGTTGTTCTATTTACGTGTTTTTGGTATACATTACACCAAGTGCCATAGACGTGGATCATAGTTAGTTCCGTAAAGTTGAAAGTTTTGTATCTAACTTAAAAGCAACTGCTTTAATTTTCGGAAAGTTAAATTTGAGCAGTGCTTATTTATCTTTGTCAACTATTACTTTTAATTTTTTTTTTTTTGTGGTATGAATTTAGTTTTTAGTTTTTTTCCCATTGAACACTAAATTATTAGCAGAATGATAATGTGGTGAGTCATTCAAATGGGGTATGCTAGACGTGGTGTTGGTCCAAGAAAACACTGACACGATTGATACTTCTGGAGTTCCATACCATACTTATGGTACTATATACACAGGGGAAGCAATAGCTCTTTTGGAAGCAGTCTCCTACATTGAATCACATGAACTCAACAAAGGCCTTATTCTCTCGGATTCTCTTAGCTGTTTACAGGATTTAACAAAATCACCTTTTCGCTCTCGTCACAATTTTCCCCTTATCCTAAAGATTAAACAACTACTGTATAGATGTCACTGCTTAGGCTTAGAGATTGCTCTAGCTTGGATCCCTAGCCACTCTGGAATTGTCCATAATGCGAATGCGGATTCGATTGCTAAGCTGGCTATTCGGAATGGGATCGAGTCTCATCCGTCTTGTTATCCCCGAGATCTGCACTGTCTTGTTAAACCCGAGATGATGAAGAATTGGAATGAGCATTGGCAAAAAACTAGATTATTGAAGGGAAGATTTTATGGTTCTATCCAACTATTCATTCCATCTGAATGTTGGTTCAGAAAATTAAAATTCTCTAGTAAAATAGCTACCTCTGTCATAATTAGACTCCGACTTGGGTTCGTTTGCACACCAGTTTTTTTGGCCAAAATCCGCGTGAGGGACTCCTCATTGTGTGAATGCGGTCTGGATGAGGGTACTCTGGAACACTTGTTTTTCTCTTGTCCTCGTTTAACCACTCCTCTTTACGACATACTCCCTTCTGATATTCCCCGCCCACTTAACATTCCTTTCCTATTATCTCTAGCCCATACCCCTGTAGTTAAAACCCTTAATAAATTCATTAGCATTAATAAAATCCAGTTATAGTTGATATTTCTATTTACTTATCATATACTTACTGAATGTTCTATGGACATTTATTTGTGACGTTTTACATTTACTAACCAAAACTGTTTTGTCCTTTTTTATGGGGATCCATGGATGCCACCGCTACAAACACTGATCAATAGTTGTGTAATAGTTTACGATCATTACCTTCTCAACCCCTCATTCTGGGGGAGGCCTAAGTCCAGCAGTGGGCGTCTTTCGGCTGAAATGATGATGATGATGATGACCTTCTCATACCTTGACATTGGCAAAATCATCGAACGTTACCGATGGAGCCAGAACCTTTAAAAATAGAATAGAAATAGAACTGTTGATATGGTTAATCATAACAATTATCACTCGCCATAAGATATTGATACTAAGATTTATTTATTTGATCATTGAACCTAGTAACAGTGATTCCAGCAAAAACTCGGAAAAAATATTAGCTTAGCTTTTTAATTACTTTCGAAAATATTATGGTATAAGCTTAGGTTGTACAGACTGACGAATGTATGTTTATGTACAGATTACTTTTATGAGTCAATTGATTCGATCGTCGATG
This sequence comes from Polymixis flavicincta, assembly GCA_949987655.1. Classification (NCBI taxonomy): domain Eukaryota; kingdom Metazoa; phylum Arthropoda; class Insecta; order Lepidoptera; family Noctuidae; genus Polymixis; species Polymixis flavicincta. The sequence continues at coordinate 15,386,293 of OX465172.1, read as the reverse complement.
GTTGTGTACCAAAGAAACGTCGATGTAAAACTACAAGTAGGCGTTATCCAGTGTGGATCACCAATGACACGCAAAAGCGCACTAAATGTTATATATTGATGCTGAAAAGGTTTCCTTTTTTGACAATTATGTTAGCAGTAATTATATTAACATATCCAAATTCACTACTCAGGATGAGATGTAAAGCGGATAATTGTCTTATCAACGTGAATAAACACAAACTTGGGAAGAAAATTCGTCAGATATTTATTTTAAATTCTACGCTCCATCTATATCTAAGCTTCGGTCCTGCAAGCCACATGATGTCTGCTGATTCTATAAATAAGAGAAAGCGCCAGGGTAGACCGTAAAATTGTTATTATTTACGTTTTATGCAATGTGTAGGTCAGAGATGGGCTATAACTACGTATGTTTTTACAAAAAAATTATCATCAATACAACACTGGGCTACCTTGGCGCAAGACTACGTCCACGACGCTTTAAAGTAACGTGTAACTTTTGAGAAGCTTGTAATCACTCTAGTATCTTTTCGATTAGCAGGAAATAAAAAAGAATGCAGTCAGTGGGCCTTGTTGTACTTAAACATAGTTCAAATTCGATGACTTTTGAATATCTCTCTTTACATAGAACAGACAATGGTAAAGAGGGTAAATGTCTTGTTAATAAAATTACAATAACAATATTTTTCAAAGCAGTGGTGATGAAATAAATAACAAAGCAATGTGCCTGCTTGGGTTCGAACCCGCGACCTACGACACATAAGTCGGGACGGTTTTACACAGGGTCAAGTCGAAGCCTAATTATAATCTATGAGGATGTTTAAAAATAGGTACGACTTGAGGATAATTTATTGACTTAATCAGCTGTGGGTTCTGCTACGATACCTAATTAGGTAAGTAACAGTGAGCAGGACACATTGCTCGCAGAACAGATGGCTGATGGGGCCGAAAGGTTCTGGAGTAGTGACCGCGTACCGGATGACGTAAAGTTGGAAGGCCTCCCACAAGGTGGACCGATGACCTTGTGAGGGCCGCATGAGTCCGCTGGATGCGGGAAGCACATAACCCGTCGAAGTGGCGGAGCTTGAGGGAGGCCTACGAGTATGTAGCAATGGACGTCTTTCGGCTGAAATGATGACCTAATTAGGTAATTCGCATTTTGCTTTCCTAAGAATGTTATTGAACACTTTTCACGGATTGATTAGAGAAGGCACACGTAGACAAGATATTAAACACTACAAATAAATACAGACTAATTTGAATATTGTGAAGTAGTCCCAGATATAATAAATAACTAAATAAAATAAATCATACGGTGATATTATTTATTAAGGGGCTCGTGGCTAAGTAATAACAGCCGCACAGGTCATTGAACGGCGTTGATCAGGATAAGCTACGCTTGCCGCGGGTGGTCCGTGGATGGGTGACCATCTTTACATACCAAGGCCCCTCCGTGCTTCGGCAAGCACGTGAAGCCGTTGATCATTTTTGGTTCGTTGACAGTCGTAACGGGTCGTCAGAAGTCTGAAAATCTGACAACCAGCCATACCAAGTGGTATCGTATTACCCAGTAACTGGGTTGTGGATGTCAGATAGGATCTGTCTCTCCATGTAAAATACTGGTATTCATCTGCATCCGGTAGACTGCAAGCCAACCCCGACAAAGTCGGGAAAAGGCTAGGCAGATGATGATGAACTTGCTTCTAGATATAATATATAAACTGCTATCTACTCAAACACTTTTAAAAACAACATTAAACTTTCCTCTTGAATCAGTGTCTTTAAACCGTTGAAGATCTATTACGAAACTCCTATATAGGACACATTTTGTACCAGTGTGCAAACTGTAACCGAAAAGTGAAAAGCGTAGAAATTTTTCGTGGTTTATACAAAAAATAACAGCTGTTTCGTAGAAAATTGCAATACCTACGCCGTCAAAATGTATGGAAAAGCTGTTTTTTTTTTGTATAACCGACGAAAAATGTCTACGCTGTATGCTGTATTCATGATTACAGTTTGCGCACTGTTTAAAAATTTATCCTGTACTAGCTGACCCGTGCCCACTTAGTTGGGCGGTAAACATTTTTACCCCCTACAACCTCACAAATTCATAAACTTTACCTCTTTATAATATCAGTACAGATTTTTAGTGCCTTTTCTGGATTGTTGTAAAATTTAACGTGTTTTTCGCAGATCGCAGTCCACTGCTGGACATAGGCCTCTCTCAAGCTGCGCCACAATACTCTATCCTCCGCCTTCCGCATCCAGTCTGTCCCAGCCACCTTTTTAAGGTCGTCGGTCCATCTAGCTGGGGGGCGTCCCACACTACGTTTGCCGAGAAGCGGTCTCCACTCCAGGACTCGTCTGCTCCACCGTCCATCGGTCCTTCGACAAACATGGCCAGCCCACTGCCACTTCAGCTTGCTCACTCTATAAGCTATGTCGCTAACTCCGGTTCTTTTCCGGATAATTTCGTTCCTGATTTTATCCTTCAAAGAAACTCCGAGCATAGCCCGCTCCATAGCGCGCTGAGCGACCTTAAATTTGTGGACCAGCCCGTCTGTCAGTGTCCACGTTTCGGCGCCGTATGTCATCACGGGCAGGACGCACTGGTTGAAGACCTTAGTCTTCAAGCATTGCGGAATAGGCGACGAAAAGACTTGACGCAGTTTCCCAAACGCTGCCCAACCCAACCGGATCCTCCTGTCGGCTTCCTTCTCAAAGTTGTGTCTACCGAGCTGGATGACTTGTCCTAGGTAAACATACTCCTTCACAACTTCGAGAAGCGACCCTTCGATGTGAATTGGACTCGGCAAGACATGAAAATTGCACATGACTTTCGTCTTGTCCAAATTCATGCCGAGGCCAACCCGCCGAGAAGCTCCGCTTAGGCTGTGCAGCATCTGGTCTAACTGTACCAGTGTCTCTGACATTATGACGATGTCATCGGCAAACCGAAGGTGTGAGATGTATTCGCCGTTAATATTGATACCCTGTCCAGTCCAGTCCAACGTCTTAAAGATATCCTCCAACGCGTTGGTGAACAGTTTCGGGGATATAACATCCCCCTGTCGCACCCCTCTGTGGAGTTGGATGGGACTTGTTTCCTTATCCTGGATCTGGACAGTCATCGTAGCAGTATCATACAAACATCTCAACACCTCGATATAGCGCCAGTCAATTCGACATCGTTGCAGAAAGGCCAGAACTGCCCATATTTCGATGGAGTCGAAGGCTTTCTCGTAGTCCACAAATGCCATACACAGCGGTTGGTTGTACTCTTCAGTCTTCTGTACAATTTGCCGAACAGTATGGATGTGGTCTGCGGTACTGAAGCCTTTTCGAAAATCGGCTTGTTCTGGCGGCTGGAACTCGTCAAGTCTTCTGGCGGGACGAGTCGTGACGACCCTCGAGAACAGCTTGTAGACGTGGCTCAGAAGTGAGATGGGTCTGTAGTTCTTCAGCAAGGTTTTGTCACCTTTTTTGAAGAACAGAATCACCCCACCTCTGCTTCACGCCTCGGGCGTTGTACCCTCTTGGATGACGGAATTGAAGAGACTCGCTAGCTCTCTTACGACTGGAGCCCCGCCCGCTTTAAGGAGCTCTGTCGTTATTCCGTCATCACCCGGTGCCTTTTTGTTCTTAAGCTGCTCGAGAGCCGCCCTAATCTCGACACTCTCGACACTCGCACTGGTCGACATCTGGTATGTCTTCCGTGTAGTGGCGCGTTAATTCTGCTCGGTTTTCATCTGCACTATGTTCCGCTGGTTTTGCCATCCGCGTTGAATAAAGTTGCCCGTAAAAATCCTCGACTTCCTCGAGTATCTCGGACTTTGAGGTCACGATTCTGCCATCCGCAGTTCTTAGTTTCGTCAGATGGGACTTCCCTAATTGCTGAGCGAACACTTTCGACCCTCGATTTTGCTCAATGGCGACCTCAATGTCGCGGGTGTTGGAGCACCGAAGATCGCGTCGCGTCAGCTTTCGTATTTTTAGGTTTAAGGCCCTCTTTTCTGACGAAGACGGCTGCGTGGATGGCAATTCCCGTCTTTCCCTCATAAGTCCGAGAGTCTCCGAGGAAAGTTTGGATACCTTACTTTTTCGCTGCGACGGGAACAGTCTGCTGGACACTTCGCGTAGTGCTTTAATCACCTCGTCGGCTTTTTCGTAAACAGTGCCTGAGGTTTCCAGCAAGGCGAATCGATTTTGAAGTTCGGATCCTAGAGCAGTTTGGAGCTGCGTCGGTCGGAGGGTAGGCCGCATCATGCGGATTCTCTCAGATCGAAAATTGATATTTAGAGTGCCTCTGACAAGCCTGTGATCGCTTCCAGTATTGAACCTGCTGATCACGGAGACATATCTAAATATGTGCTTCTTATCCGTCATGATGAAGTCGATCTCGTTCCTTGTCACGTTATCGGGGCTCTGCCAGGTCCACTTCCTTTGGGGCTTCTTTTCGAAGAACGAATTCATCAAAAAGAGCCCCTGCGATTCTAAGAAGTTTACCAGCATTTGCCCCCTATGATTCCTGCGCCCCAAACCGAACGGTCCGATTTTCGATTCGCCGCGTTCTTGTACTCCCACTTTAGCATTGAAGTCCCCCATAACAACGTTGTAGTGAGCCTTGGTCGTACTGTGCATTGCTTTGGCAATGTCCTCGTACAAGGCCTCGGCTGTTTCGTCAGAGCATGTCGAAGTTGGCGCATATACCTGTATCACTTTCAGGTAGTACCTCTGAGTGAGCTTTAGTACAAGGTACGCTACCCGTGTCGACACACTACTGATTTCCACAACGCTGCTAATGAGTTCTTTGTTGACCAGGAAGCCGACACCGCCTTGGGAGAGCTAATCACCCTCGCGAAAGTAGAATAGGTCGCCTGACTCCAGGGTTATCGTATCCTCCCCCTGTCTTCGGATTTCAGATAACCCCAGTATATGCCAGTTAATGCGACCTAACTCTACCTCAAGTTCAGCGAGGCGATGGTCCAGCCTCATCGAACGTCCATTGTACGTAGCCAGATGTAGTCGTCGTTGGTAGCCTGTCGTAACCCGGGGATTCTTCGCACCCCCCGTCCCGCCGTTACCGTGGCCGCTACCTTGGCCAGGAATAACGGGACCACCGGGAACTGGGGGCCGTAGTTTTGGCACTTTATCCATGGGAGGTTTTGATGCCCATAATCACCACGCTGGGCATGCGGGTTGGTGACCGCAGAGCCAGTCCTTTCGCAGTGATGACGCTGCTGCCCGTCATTGCTCTGGAGAATTTAGGTTATCTTGTTGGATGATTATACCGCCATCGGTCGGTCGCCAGCGCCTCGTCTGTCAGTGGCAGGGTGTACCGCGTGCAGGTGAGGTTGACATTTGGGGAGTCCGGTTGTTGTGTGCTCCCCCATACACCCCCTGTGTTTTTCCTTAAAGAATTTAATTTATTTTTTATACCATACTAGCTTATGCCAATGGCTTCGCCCGCGCAGAACCTTCATCCCCTACTTAACTCCCTTAGGGGTTGAATTTCGAAAAATCCCTCCTTATTCCTTGTTTACGTTATAAGGAGAACCTCTGTGTAAAATTTCAGCTGTCTAGGTTTATGAGTTTGGGCTGGGCGTTGATGAGTCAGTCAGTCAGTCAGGACTTTTATTTATATAGATTTCGGACACAATTTATTGTTCATGAATAAAAAAAACAAATACATTTTATCACACAATACTTGAAACCCTGTTTTGGTAATGCTTCCCTGTAATACTCGTATCTAGTCGCAGCACCCATCGGCGAAAATTCTGGGCTTATGAAGAAAGCCATTTGCAGCGCGGGAGCACGAACTGAGAAATGTTCAGGGTCACACGAAGCTCAAAAATCTTCGCATGTAGAAGCAGTACCACGTTTGTTATGTTTCCTGTCCTAGTGCTCTGAGAAGAAAGACCGAAACAAACTCAGAGGTGACAAACCCTTTTAAAGTAATCACTTTAAAAGGGTTTATCACCTTCGCATTAAGACCCGACCAAGATAATGATCTTGGTCCGGTCATATGAGGACCATGCAGAATAAAATCAGAGATGGTCTTTTGAAGAAAGAACCACACAGATTTGAGTAGATCTGTCCAGTCAGTGCATGCATTTCGTCAGTAATCGTGTAACTGAACTCAGAACTTAAGGAGCACAACGACTCAATGAACAAATACCAATGCTGCAATGAAAGGACATTACAGTAGGCCGCACTGAAAAAAAAGACCAGCGTGTTCCTTACATTCACAGTAATGAAAAAATAAAATAAATAGCTACAGTACAATATATGTACAGATTGTTTATTGTATTATTCCGGTTTGAGATTATTTACTCTCATAGGAATACATTTATAATTCACTTACATGAGAATATTAATACTAACATAAAATAATTTGTTGGGCGTATTGCAAAAAGTAAACAAGTAATTCAATATTTTGGGGTAGTCGACAAATTTTTTTTATACAATGTTGGTTCAAAACATAAAGTAAAAGACAAGTTTCCATATAACAAAGATAAGCGTGGCTAGAAGTGACACTTAGTGTTATAGTTGCGGGTTTTTAATGATGTAATGTTTTAGTAATTTTTTAAATGTGTACATAGTTTTTGATTCTTTTAGGTCTTTTGGTAATTTGCTATAAAATATACATGATGCTTTTTCTTCCGTAATTTGTACGCGGTGGATATAATTGTATGTCAAATTCATGTCTTAATTTCATTTTATGTTTCTTTTTACTTTTTGTGATGATAACCTTTGTATCAATGTTTTTATTTAGTATTTTTCGAATAAGTAAGTATGCATGTATTGTATATGTATGTTTGGGTAATGTTTTTTATAAAGTGTTTGTGTTGGAGTGAGGTAATCATAATGAAATAGCGTTGTGAGTAACTTGTTTTGAGCAGTTTGCAGTAGCTGTTTATTTGTTTTAGCGGCAGCACCCCATATTTCCACTAGATAATCAATGTGTGGCTTAACAAGAGAATTGTAGATTAAATAACGCACTTGACGTGGTAGGCAGCGAACAATACCCCGTAGTGTTCCCGTTAGTGACTGTAGTTTAGTTTTTATTTTAGTATTTGCGGTAGCCAGGTCAACTTGCTATCCAAAATTTATCCTAAGTATTTTTCCTGATTTACTTTACTTATCGTTTTATTGTCTATTTTTTGCGGGGTAAAGTTTCCATTTTTTTAATTCTTGGCTGCGAATATCATATAATTTGCTTTGTCTGTGTTAATAGTAAGAAGATTTTGCTGAAACCAAAGATTAAGTAGATTTAGATCGCTCTGTGCGTCATTTATAATCGTATCGATGGAGTGACCTAAATAGAAAAGACATGTGTCATCCGCATAAAGTATTATGTCCCCTTTCAGGCCTATTTGATAGATATTATTTATGTATAGGAGAAATAACAGGGGGGCTGAAATTGAGCCTTGGGGCACACCGCATATTACAACTCTGGGATTACTTTGTGTATCGCCAATCTTTACCACTTGGTATCTGTTTGCCAAATAAGATCTATACATATCGAGTGCAGGGCCTTTTATACCGAGATCACTGAGTTTGTGTAGTAACAATTTATGGCTAACTGTGTCGAACGCCTTTTTGAGATCAAATTTACCCCTAGAACAATTTGTTTCTTGTCGATGTTAAGTTTAATGTTTGTTACAAGGTCAATTGTTGCTGAGAGTGTATTTGACTTTGGTCTGAAGCCATATTGTTTATCGTAAAAGAAGTTGATAGAAATCAGGTACTTTTCAAGCCAATTGTATAGAATTCTTTCGAATATTTTGGACAGCACGGGGAGAACTGAGATGGGTCGATAATTTCCTGGCTCTGATTTTGCTCCAGATTTATAAATAGGTGTAACTTTCGCGATTTTAAGACTATTTGGAAAAGTCCCTGCTTTCATACATTTGTTTATACAGCAAGTGAGTTCTTCAAGAATTAGGTTTGCAACGAACTTTAGAGATTTAGCGGTCACGCCATCCAAGCCTGAGCTAGTGTTATTATTCAGGTTATTTATAATTTTTAGGACTTCATCTGTTGTTGTTGGCGTTAAATTACTTAGTGTAGAGGAACCATGTGCAAGTATACCTGTCAGAACATCATCAGCTGGATGATATTTTGTGGGAATTTGATTCGCCAGTGTTGAGCCAACATTTGCAAAGAACTCATTAAAACATTCACAGATCTCTTTGATGTTACTAACAGTGCCACTTTGCGATTGAAGTTTTCGGGGGGCGATTTTTTCCTTAACTTTATTATCCGAAATGCTCTTTATAAGTCCCCACATTTTCAATGGTTGTTTCTTGCAGTTTGCGAAAGCTTTCATGTAGTATTTAGATTTCGTTTGTTGAATATGCTCCGTTACTTGATTCTCAAATATAAATGCGAATATATGTCGGCATTTTATTAACAACAGGTAATTTATAGTATTAATAGATGCCATAAAGTAAATGCATATTAGGTACGTGACATAATCATTATTGTTAATTTCCTCATTTGAACAGGAATAAATTTATCTATTTTAAATTACTATAAATATTATTTATAATTATGAAATCAATTCTGTGTGCGTAGAGATTATTTTTGTACCTTTCCTGTTTGTGTGTAGACTTAGTAGGTACTAAGTAGCCAGCTAGCTAGCTAGTAAGCTAGGTAGCTTACTACGGATTATTGTAGGTATAATAAACTGCTTCATTGTCTGTTATTAAATAATTATGAAAACATTAAACATGTTCGTAAAAATCTACATTTTTTTAGTAAGACGGGCACAATTTTAATAATAGAAACAAATTAGATCAACCAGGTTCAAATTGTCTAAAGTACCTATAATATCTGCGCCGAAGGCTAGTTTCCGCTGAGTTGTGTCGCAATGGTCAAAATTCGGTCTGGAGGACTTACTTATGTTATTATGTAAGTAACTACTAATAAATAAGTTACTGTAAATCGCAATAAATGAAATAGCCAATCGCTTATCAATCAACATGTCACTCTCTCATTTTTCGACGATGCCCCCAGCCATGCGAACCTGACTGACAACTGTTCTTGCCTCACTTCCACGGCTTCAAATCAGGTCGATGTAAGGCCGGCTGTTTGGCATATAGAGGTCGGGTATCCAGTATCCAGTTTCCGACCAAACCATCATCCGTTTCATTAATAGTTTACATCTAGCAAACTGTGTATACGCTCGATCAGCCACTTGTGAACAGCTACTATAGCCAGCAACACAGAAGCATCGTGCTGGAAAAATATTAGTTACCACCTAGGTTCATATTGTGAAAAGTAATAAAAACCTATTTTGACTGATGATTAGTTAGCGTCGACTATGAGTCTATTTCTAAGGTTCTCCGGAAGCAAGGTCCGAGAAAGTTTTTTTTATTTTTTTTTATTCTGAATTTTTGAAGGAGGCTTTTACCCACAATGGTATGTCAGCCTCATCATAACTTAAACTTGCTATATGCTACACTTACCAATATAATAAACATAATTAATCTCTAAACAAATCAATAAGTAGATTTGCCATCTCAGTTGAAGGTTGCGCTAAAACTTTCACATACGGACCAGTATCATATTTGTTTACTTTTATTCTGCTCAACAGTGTCTCTCTTTCCTTCTTTGTCTTGGTACACTCCATAAGTAGATGGTGAACATCTTCAACTGTTCCGCATGTTTCACAATTGGGAGAACTCACTTTCTTCATCAAATAACCAAACTTGCGGGATGGGTAGTGACCAGAGCGTAATCTATGAAGCAGAACAATATGATACCTACTCATTTCCTTGATAGCAAACCACGGTATTCGAGGAGGCTGATACTGTATCGTTTTATACCAGATACCCTTTTCCCTGCTTCGTTCGTCAAAATACTCCTTAAACATATCATAACAAATTGTTTTGCAATTACATAATTGTTCCAAATAATTAGGTATTATACAATATTCTTGACCTTGAGTAACCGCTAATTTTGCTAGTCTATCAGCCTCTTCATTACCTCTCAGACCTACATGAGATGGAACCCATTGCAATCTTAGTACTATGCCATTGTTCGTAAGATCTATAATCTTACTTAATATGGAGTAAGCTATCGAAATACCTCTGGAGCCAGAGGCACAACGAGCTAAATGTTGCAAACCACTCTTACTATCTGTGAAAATCACAAAGTAACGATCACCCGAGTTATAAGCAGAGTTAATGACTTCATAAATTGCAATGAGTTCCATCGTCATAATAGTTACATTAGTGTTTACTTTGTACATAGCTGAATTGTTTCTTTCAACGTCATAAAATGCTGCTCCCAAACCATCCTTACATTTTGAACCGTCAGTGAAATATTTTTTATAATGCAGGTATTTATCTTGAATTTCTTTAACAATTTCAAATTTAAGAGAAGCAAAATTTAAAGTTTTTTTAGGACCTGTTACACTTTCTAAATTAAATATAATAATTTCATCTATTTTAATACTGGTTACCCAAACATCCAATGAAAACATCTCTAAGGGATCAGAAGAATGTACACGAAAAGATTCACATTTATCGAGTACTGATACAAGTAAAGGTTTCTTTTTTTTTTGCCAATATCTCATCCGCACAAGATCATTTAGTTCTGCAAGAAGTCGCATAATTATACTATTTGACCAGGACATACTTTTCAGGCAATATTTATATGAAAGAAATAATCTTCTAATATGCAAAGGAGGTAAGCACAGCTCGCTTTCCATTACATGAATGGGACTGCTTTTGATAAATCCTCCGATTATTCTCGCAGCCTGATTCTGTATTTTATCTAATTTATATAAATGAACATTAGCACTATTCCCGAACAAAAAACATCCGTAATCCAATCTACTTCTGATTACCGATATGTATAATGTACGTAAATACTTTGGATGCATTCCCCATTTAGAACCCGCTAAGACTTTTAAAAGTTTCAGAAACCTCAAGACCTTCTCAGCTACTTCATTAATATGTTTACCCCACAATAAGGATCGATCAAGCCACATACCTAAATATTTAAAATGTTCAACTGTACTAACTGTATGCTCATTGATTTTAAGATTGACTTTGTTCCTTTTTCGACCTCTGGTAAAAATACACATTTTAGATTTATTAGGGGAAAGTTCTAAACCTACTTCATCCAGCTTAACTATCATGTCGTCAAGTGCCAACTGTAAAGTGATTTCACAAAAATTTATATCTCTGTGCTTCAAATACATTACAAAATCATCGGCATATTGCAACATACAAACGTCTTCTATCTCACGACAAATTGTATACGTAGTTAAATTGAAAAGTAACGGGGATAGTGGGTCCCCCTGAGCCAAACCCCTATTTGTCCATCTACTTATAACTGTCTCCCCAGAATATATTTTCATCATTAAACATCTTGCACTTAAAAACTCCCAAATATATTTACAAATATTAGAACCGATATTCAATTTATCTAACGTAGCCACGACACGCTCAACTAAAACATTATTGTATGCATTATCTATGTCCAGGAAGCAAGCTACAGTAGGAACGTTATTCGAAAGTCCTATTTGAATATCAGTGACAAGTCTCGCAAGACAATCCAAGCAGGATTGGCCTCTCCTAAAGCCAGACGTACCAGCAGATAAAAACTTATTTCTCTCTGTATACCACTCCAACCTCTTTACTAACATTGTGTGAAATATCTTACAAACGCATGAGATTAGAGAAATCGGCCTAAGCTTTGGTTCTAAATCAGAACTGCTGGCAGCTTTTGGAATAGGCACAATGCTTATTTCCCTCCATTGACGTGGAATATACCCAGATGTAAAAATCCTATTATAAATGTTTAGTAAATACACTTTGCCAATCGAAGGCAGATTGTAAATCATGGAGTAAGTTATCCCATCCTTGCCCGGAGCAGTATCTTTTTTCTTAAAACAATGTTTCATTTCTTGTATACTAAATGGTGATTCCAATAAACTATTACGAGATGTGAAAGCTGGTTGTTTGTTTATTACTGAGTCTGGCGCTAACGAACATAACAAATCTTTTTGTTTCGTTTCTGATGGAAACGATTTTGACTGCTTATAGCCTTTGAACCAACGCATCTTTCGCCACATTTCAGACACAGAAGTAGTCTCATTAATACTGCTGCAAAACGATTTCCAATTATTTGATTTAGCTTTATTTACCAACGTGTGTGCTTCTACGGTTCTATCCTCTAAAGTATTAAGATTATTAGGTGTAGGATTACGTCTGAATGTACTCAAAGCTAGTCTTCGTTTAGCTACTGCTCTGGATAATGATGGGTGCCAATACTCCTTAGGTTTAAAATTAGCTGCCGGATTGGTACAAATCTTAGTCTCAGGTATATTCTTACTGGCAGACCGATTAATGTGATCCTCAAAATAGTCATATAAGACTTGAATATCTTCAAAATTATGCATATCGGAAAATGGTTGTCGTAGGTTTTCTCTATATGCTTTCCAATCTGCTTTTTTATAATTGCGTTTCTTTATATACTCTCTTGATTCTAGATAATTTAGTGTTATTTTAATAATAAGGTGATCACTCCCCAGATTTTCATTGAATACTTTCCAATCACAATTTATCGATATATCAGACGATGCAAACGTAATATCAGGTGAAGTCCTCTTAACTAATCCGTTTACCAATTTTACTCTAGTGGCATCGCCATTATTTAAAGAAATCCAGCCATTTTCCAATGAAGATTCTAGCAGTTGAGTTCCTCTTTGATCTATTTTGTACGACCAATTAGTATGGTGACCATTAAAATCCCCTGCAATCAAAGTCTTACTGAGATCTAAATTAAACAGACTATCCCAGTCCGCAGCACGCGTGACTACAGAAGAAGGGCAGTAAATTGAAATTATATTTTTTAAACTTTTGCAATTTAGAATTTTGATTTGAATAATTTCTATGCCTGGGTTTGATAGATGAATTGGACTTAATTGCGAGTGCAATGACTTATGGATTATAATAGCAACTCCTCCATAGGAATCCTGTCTATCCTGTCTAAATATATTGTACCCACTCAAATTAATGTTAATACTTGGATCAAGCCACGTTTCACTCAGAATAACAATATGAATTTTTTCTTGATTTAAAAATGCTTCTAAACTACCTAATTTGGGCCTTAAACTTTGTGAGTTCCACTGACATATATTCAGCGAGATCTGTTTTTGTGTACTATCCATTATACTTAAATAAATAACTGTGTAAAACTTCTCTGTCCATAAAACTACCAAGTAAAAATAATTTAATTTCCTCACATATAACTTTCAACATCGACATCATTTTTTCCATTAGAACCTTCTCTTCAGAAAACACAATATCCATAATACTTTGCCAAATTCTCTTCCATTGAAATTTTCTCTCTTTTGCACTTCTTTTTTCCTCTTCTTGATTTTGGGTAACTTCTAGACTTTCTGTAGATACCGACATATTATTATTACCATGCAAATTTTTGCTATTCTTCTTTTTAGAATTGTATGATTCTTTTTTTCGGCTTTTTTCGCTTTTTTTACTTGCTGCTGTTACATGCTCTTCTTGTCTTTCTTCTGTAATAACCGGTTCATCATCCATAACCTGTTGTGCATAGCTTTCTGCCTGTTTACCAGTCAACTTTTCATTGGAATTACAATTTGTGGGATTACTCATGTCCGTATTTATGAATCTTTGTTCCTTTTTTGAGGACTCATTCTCGAACTCAAGTGAAATCTGCTTGGTATTTTCCCTTTTTTCTTGAACATACATTTTCAACGCATTTTTGTAAGTAGTATTTCCTAAACTCATTAGAATACGAATCCTCTTCTCTTTTATAAAAAATGGACATGTTTTATTAATAGCCATGTGTGGGCCATTGCAATTTAAGCATCTAAACGTTTCTGTCTCACAATTAATGTGTTCTTTTCCACATTTTGGACAAAGATTCTTATTAATTGGACAAAACTTTTTATGATGTCCAAACTTCCAACATCCTGAGCACTGGGTTACAGGAAAAACATATTTCTCAACCCTAAATCTACATCCATATGCATATACATACTCTGGCACAATCTGAGTTTTGAAACCTAATCTCACGGTCTCGCTATCAATCCATTTGCCTACTTCATTCATCCGTTTTAGTCTTCTGACAGACACAATTTCACATGAGGTACTGAATGTGTCTATCATTTCCTTATCTGTCATTTCTAACTCAACCCCTTTGATTAATCCGTAGGATAAATCAACCTCATCAGTAAATTGAGCTCTAATGTCTAGATCCTTGTTTTTAGGGAAATTTAATAATTTTTCAGCTTGTTTTTTAACATCAAACTGCACGAATACCTTATAAGGGCTTTTATATTTAATTCTAACGATATTTTGTATATTCCCGCTTCTTAACCACTTAGCCAAGGCCATCTGTTTCGGTAAAACTTGTAATGAAGTCAAACATATTTCAAACGAATTATTCGTTACGTCATCATTCTCCGCAACCGTATCATCATTAAGTTCATAACGTTTATTTAATTCGAATATGTGTGAACTCAAATTTCCGTTTGATTTACTTCGAAAAAGTTTCTTTGGTCTTCTCCTGTTAACAGTAACAAAACCTTCTTCACTACTATCACTTTTTTCCCTCGATCTTTTCTCCGTTAGTCTTGCATCAATTTGTTGGTTCACCTCCACAGTACCCGTCATCGTCATCATCTCTCGCTCACACTCATTTATAATCTCAGTGTCGCTTTTATCGGTCAACGCTGCTTCATCCGTACTACCTCCGTCCATTCTCACTATTAGCGGGTACACCCGCACCGAACGTAATCACTACAGTACACTAGCCGGAATGTTTTGCGATAAGCACGTGCGTACAAAACACCGCCTCACGCGTCCGAGAAAGATGAAAAGAAAGAAAAATGCGTTTATTTGGCATTACAGCATAAAAACAACCTTAAAACTATAAATAAAACAGAAAACAATGATAATATTGCCAAAAAGGGCCTCAGCTTAGCATAACGTGAACTGGCAACATAGGATGCACCACCTGACGCTGATTTTCAGCTGCAACCCACGAGTAGGTGCTTTAGATTCTAGAATAATAAACACATGCCTAGTGAAGTGCATAGACGTATTGAAGCCTTGGGAACAATCTTTCAGTTTTTTAAAGTACTCGTTGGCCATACGCCGTGTCCATCTAATTTAACTAGGATAAAATGAGACTCCACAAGCAAGTCTCGCAATTTATCACTAAGATAGGAAGGGGCTTTGTATATAATCGTAAGTCTATAGTAGCAATTACGGATAGACTCGGACACGTGTTTGTGAAAACGAAGTTCCATTTCATGATAAGACCTAGATTACGTGCTACGTAGACAGTTCTTCAAATCACGTAATCTAGGTCTATATTATAGGATAAGCTCTCCCATAACAGTCACACAACCGGCATGGTGTTTAATTTTACCTAATCGTTTTTCGGTTCCAAAAATCTGTTGTAGGGGTACTTGGTTTTTGTAGCGTTCAAGGAAAGCGTGTTGGCATTCAACTTGCACTATGTTTTCAAGATCTGTATTAAGATAATTTAATCCTTGTTTATAGTCTTCCAACTTAAATTATATGTGTAAACTTACGGCATAAATATGTTATTTGCATTTATTTTATTTTTTTATAATATCGGCGCAATACAAAATCAACAATACTGACCCAAGCATCGAGCCTTGTGGGACCCCCGTTCCTACCGACTGACTAGAGACAGCTGTTGAGACGTTATCTCTACGTATTTCAACAAATTGCATGCCATCGCCAAGATAGCAATCAAACCACTTTATTGTGTCCACGTCAATCCATAAAAAGTCATCTTTGACAATATAGGAACGTTAATACAGTCAAATGCGCGTGAATAATCAAGCACCACCAAAAGAGCCCACCACTCGGTGACTGTGGCTGAATTATTCAGAAAGTGACAAAGCTTCAGACGATTTTTATAAATTAACTTAATGACGCTGAACTGGTAACCCATCAAATGAGCATATAAAGTGACTCCAAGTTCCTTGAATTGGAACTCACAGCCGCCCTTTATATCATCTTATCGATTCATTACAAAAAAAAAAAACGATTTGCAAAGAAATTGGTTTTGAAAGCTTGTAACTCTTGGTATCCAATTAAAAAAACCTATGGAAATAGTCAGTAATTCAATTATAATAATGATGTCAATCTAGAATTAAAACAAATACCAGGAAAAAATTATGCATGTTTATTAAGGAGAACCAAAATAAATTTGTATCGCCGTGATGGTGTATAAATTGACTGTCCCTACTACATTCTGCCAGTGTGGATTGCGCTTTATAACGGGTCAGCACCATTTTATTTCTGACTCGTAGTAAAAACGCATCCAAAATGTGGGGGCGGATATATCCGCACGCGGTGCTGGTAATATTCGCGAATATTATTCTGCGAGCATCATCCAAGGGGAGTTTAACCTTTCTCATAGATGACACAGGCTCTATGAGTGACGACATAAGGCAAGTTAGAAGTAGTGTGAACCGAATCACTAATGTTGCGTTCAATGAAAAGTGCAGCCTGATCAGCAACATGGTGCTCGTAACGTTCAACGATCCAGGTAATGTTGCTACTTTAATATTTTACCGAATTATCCTCAGTCCCGGCCTTTTTCCTAGTTCTAGTTACGAGCCCCACTCACTTCCTTTCAATATCCCCACACCCAAATAAGTTAAATCCGATCCCCAACACTGTGACCTCGCGAGGCCTTGAAACACATACTCTTTTCGATTTCTGTCTATGGTTCACTCGTTATACTCTATTACTTTTGTTTCCTGAGGAGTGGGATTTATAAGAAAAATGAAATCATGTATGCCTACATAATCCTGCCTCTTTAACGCTTCAAAGCCTGGCACACAGGCAACTGAGGGAACACGGGTGGGTTTTAGTCAGTAAAAGTCTGACACGCCCCCTGCTCCACCCAGAGCGGGAGAAGTTGGTGCTTTCCCAGCCCCAAAAAAAAAGACTATATTTTCGCGGACAAATCGTAGCAAGTATCAAAGATTGTCTTACTGTAGTAATTAGAAAAAGCTTGCAGCTTGTCTTGATTTATAATTAAATAAACCCTACAACAATTCTTCACTTAGTGAAGTCGTGAGTGTCGCGGTCGTAGCTTGCAAAGAAAGCACAAAAAATATTTTTACTTTTAGCATCAGTTCTCCGACGTCTTTCTCCATAATTTGACAGCTAAGCGACCACATTCAATGTGAGCCACGACATAAGCTTCATTATACTGAGTGTGATAATAGCCCCATAAAGTTATTCTACAACCACGGTACAAAGCTCGACAGATCGTCGGAGGGCCCACATCATAAGAAACAGCAAAATGACTAGTTGGTGTGAAGCCGTGCTCTTCGTATTGTCGAAACATATCAGTTATTTGCGTGGCGGTTAGTATCGGCCGTCGCGTCGTTCTGAATTTCTTCTATGATCAGTTATTTGCCCATCTTGGCCATGACCTCGAATCGAAATCTCACGATGGATCGAGATGTATTTAGTTCTCGTGATTTAGCAGTAATGCTTTTTTTTTCATTCAATTCAATCATCAAATGACTTCTCCCGCTGAGTAGAGGAGGAGGGCGTGTCAGACTTTTACTGACTAAAACCCACCCATGTTCCATCAGTTGCCCGTGTGCCAGGGGCGGCGGTAACTCTTTCGAACAACCCGCTCCCCTGACAAGCATCGGCCCTTGCGGACCCCACCAGTGGTTGCTGACATCTCTGACGGCGCGCGTGGAACACAACGTGCCGTCTCGCATCTTTTCGGCCGCAGGGCCGAAAAGAGGCGAGACGGCACGTTATACCGACATTGTATGGTTAAATGGCCAACGCTATACCGACATTGTATGGTTAAATGTGTGCTCGCATCAAAACAAAAAGTTAACATCTTTTTGCACTATCATATTTAAAGTAAATAAATGACTTTGACGTTTGACTTTTAGAATCGAATAAGTATAACCATGATTAGTATAAATCAGGGAACTAATGCTCAGGCTATCTTCATGGAGAAATATTCGCTCGGTATATTTGTTTCAAGGTTAAAATTGTCATTTTATTTAGTAAATAAATAATTTTCAAACCAAAATCTTGATAAATGTCAAAATCTTTGCAACCAATGCAATTACACTAATATGTCAAAAGTAAAATTAAGAAATGAGTTTAATCATCATAAAGTCATTTAGTCTATGTTAGACTGATATGACACCACCAATCAATTGACAACGTTTTTATTAGCAGTCACATTTTTGCCAGCTCAATGAGGGTTTTCTGGCAGCACTGAGCCGACAGGTCCAGGCACCTGTCAAGTGTCAAAGCGCCTACAGGATGGTGAACGCATGAATGAAACGAATGACATCAAATATTTTAAGTTCATTGTCGTACTGGAAGACCTCTTGTCAAAGTGGTGCTAACTGGTGGTTTGAACATTCAAGAACACCCTCATTGATTAACTATTTATTGATTTCAAAGCATCTGTAAATATAATTTTTTACTGTTGATTGAAAATTAATCGAATTCATATGGGTAAATTATGGTTGCTTTTTTTAAAGTAGGTGAGTTGTGTTGTGGTTGTTGCGTGTGTAGAGCAGTGGTGGCCCAGTGGCAACGGCCGCGACTTACGAGTTGTAGGTCGTGAGTTCGAACACAGACAGGCGCTTTACTTTGTGTAAATTATTTCATCTCCACTGCTCTCAAAACGGTGCAGGAAAACATCGTGAGGAAAGCGGCATGTCCTAGAACCAAAAAATTCGAAGACATGTGACATCTAGCAACACGAACTGGGCCCCCGTGGTGGATTACGGCCCAATCTCTCTCACCGAGAGGAGGTCTGTGTCCCAGCAGTGGGAACATTATAGGCTGATGATGATGTTGCGTGTGTTGTGTTGTGACCGCGATCGTACATCTATGCCTACCCTTTCAGGGTATACAGACAAAGAGTTCACATGCATTGGAACTCGATGTGATTGCTTTTCTCTAAAACTTTCAATTTCTATAACACTCATATAAACTTTTAATGATCATGTTACAGGCTCTATTTTAGGTAACAAAATTTCAGCCAATGCCGAACGGCTTTTTCCTTACATTTTGTGTTGGGTAAATAAATCTTTGAAGTATATACTTTTCAAAGACCTATTTATTGATAACTCACTTGATATAGTTCGTCGACTTTTTATTTTGCGTGCCGCCTTATTGAATTTAATGTAGATATAATATTAATCTGAATTATATAAATATTAAATTCAATATACAAGTCTTGGTCAGATAGGCAGTCGCTCCATGTAAAATACTAGTATTCAGCTGCATCCGGTTTGACTGGAAGCCGACCCCAACATAGTTGGGAAAAGGCTAGGCAGATGATGGTGTAAGTCTTGAAAATCCGCCAAAAAAGTTATTGTAACAAGTTATTGGATCCAGTGTAGAGCCAAGGCCCTAAGGGATCTATGAAGCATGACTGATGAGCATTTCTTTAACAGTGAAAGCCTTGGCAACCTACTTTACATGAAATGTTTTTGGTGGGATTATACTTACTTCAGAGGTCTTTTAATTTCAGATGCTCGAGTGAGGACGGTGACCGACAACCGCAACACCTTCAAACGAACATTAGACGCAGTGTATGCTCACAATGTTTATAACTACGACTGTTGGGAACCATCAATGAATGGATTACTCCTAGCACTAGATAAAAGTAACAGTGACTCCTACATTTACGTTTTCACTGATGCTCCGGCTAAGGACTACCGAGACGCTCGATATGTGAAAGAAATGTGTCAAAAGAAACAGAGTCAGGTAAAGAGTTTGATTAGGAATTTTAATTTAACCTTTTATATTCAATGAGTCAAAACAATGTTTGGTATAAGCCTTGGAATATTGTTCCACAACATGGTTCTCTGTTCCGGTGGATACAGTCTTACTTACAAAACAGAAGCCAACTCGTCTCTGTCAGAGGATACTTATCATAACCGGTTGGCGTTACGTCAGGCATTCCTCAAGGTTCGCATTTAGGGCCCCTACTTTTCATCATTTTTATTAACGATCTCGTGACCAAATTAGCATGTCCCTGCCTGTTATATGCCGACGATCTGAAGGTATTCACGTCTAATGACTTGAATATCATTTCTGACTGGTGTACTCTGAATCGAATGAAGTTAAACATAAAAAAATGCTTTGTTATTAGTTTCACGAAAAAACGTATAAAGAACACCTTTGACTACAAACTCGAGGGTAATTTGTTGGAACGAAGACACGTAGCCAGAGATCTCGGCGTGCTGTTTGATGAACAATTATCTTTCAGAGATCATTACAATAGCATGACGATAAGAGCATTGAAACTTTTCGGTTATGTGTCTAGGTCTACCAAAGGATTTAAAAAACCTCAAAGCTTCATATTACTTAATAAAACCCTAGTAAGAAGTATATTGGAGTACTGTTCGATAATCTGGTCATCGTGTTATGCAGTACACTCTGATAGAATTGAGAGTGTACAAAGAAAATGTGTTAAGTGGGTCTCGTACCGGTACGGCTTCTCTAGAACACTTCAAAGCTATCCCGAACGCCTCGTTAAGTTCAATTTGAAACCTTTGCATGTTCGTCGCAAACAGCAAGACTTAATTAACCTGCATACGATCCTACACTCCAAGCTGGACTCTTCAACTCTGCTGTCCTTCATAAACATTAACACTAGGTATAACACCCGAATACCGAAAACTTTTACACATAACATTTTGGTCTTTACAAATAACACCTCATATTACAACCCCATCGTCAGAATGTGTAGACTTTATAGTGAAATTTCAAAAGACAATAACAGTATTGACATCTTCGATTCTCGTGCCGTTGCTTTCAAAAGACATGTATGTACTATTTCCTTTTAATATCATAATGCTTAAATACTGTATTCTTTAAACAATGTAACTTTTATCACTTATGTAATTTACCTGGCGTGTTGTTCTCCTACACATTCCCTGCCTAAGTAGAAGTGCGTCGGAGGACAGACGCAGACCTTGTAACTGTGTTTTTGTGAACTAACCTTTGACTGTAGTCATCATCATCATTATAATTATTGTTTTTGCTGGTCATGTTGTGCGATTACGCTTTGGGTGATAATCAGGTCGAAACTTACAATGTTAACTTCTGAAATAATGCGATTGTTACCTGTTGTAGTTGCCTTGTGAATAAAAAAATAAAATAAATATTACCAAACTATCTCAGCCACAATGGTCACCTAGAGTACCGAGACCGTCTAAACATTGTGCCTCATATCATCCTATTGGTATTCCGCGGGGGGTCACCGTGCACTTTCACGACTGAGGCCAATACTTTCGTCGTGTCGATGGCCGGACAGAGTACTAAATTTTGTTGGTCCATAACTCCGCCATTTTTACGGCAGCGGCAGTGGTCGCTACGGCTGCCCTTGTTCTTTTATGTTTAAAAGTGCAGTTGACTCTTAGGATGTTTGAATAAATTATAATCGTATATTATCTCACGCCTTCTTCCTATTAACACAAATTATTATAATAAACATTATTATGCTTACAGATAGTATTTGTGCTCACCGGCCGCTGTTATGATTACTATGAGCCTCAAGCCTTCGATGTTTACTTCGACATAGCACAAGCATGCTCTGGGCTTGCGTTCGACGTCAGCAAGACAGGTGTCGACGAGGTACATCAGTTTATAAATTTAATATTGACAACAATATACTAAGTTTTTTTTTTTTTTTCAATGTAATCGATCTTCTATGTCATTTAATTTAGGTGCTCCGCACAATTGAAGAAACAATAAAATGCAACAAAACTGTGATAACATCGACGATAGTACCAGCCGGTGTTAAAAAAGATATTCCGGTAAGTATTATTTTCATGATGTTGTTTATATCTTGTCTCCCAGAACTAATCATACGTACCATATGGTAATATACTCAGGAACTAGTTCTTGGACTTACTGCGCTTGCTAAAAACACCTCACTGAATAGTTATACTGGTGGATAATATCTTGTAAGATATTCCTATGCATACCTCCTAAGGTCACAATCCCTTTCATTTTGAATATTCATCATTAAAATAAATTAATAAAAAAATCATTGTGTTTCGTTACATTTTCAAATATATGCAGCGATGGATTTTTATTATTGCATCCTTTTCAAAATAAGCTAGCCTCTGTACTTACAACAAAAACTAGCAAAATGTGGGTGTATAATTATATGTAAACCTCTTACTAACCCACAGAGTCGTAACGTTAAATGTTTAAATTTTATTTTACAGTTCACAATAGATGACCAAACTGACTATGCCATCGTCTCCGTGTCCGGCAGAAATGTTCATTTGGATATAATAGGACCTTCAGCTAATTTAGAAAGAATAATGTGGAACAATAATGGAAAAGTAAGTTAACAGATCAACGATAAGATGGCAAGTTTTGCATCTGCACTTGGGTTGTCTTCCGAATTGTAGCTCATTTCTATGGAACAGATAAAAAAAAAATTCAACACACTTGCTCGTAAAGTGAGTCTTATTACATCGTTCTTAGGGCCATAAACCGAACTATAGCACACACGTGCATAATAATATTACGCTCTATAATAATAGAATTATCCCTACAAGTTTAGTTAATTATCCCTATATGTTAAGTTAGTACCTAACTGCAAATTATATGCGAGTAAACAGAGCATTTTCAATTTAACCGGGTAGTATAGTTCTTTTTTGTAACAACAAAGAGGTTTTATGCCGCTGAAAATCCATTAAAATTTTTGGAATAAATAAATGTGTCCTTAAATAAGAGGAAAAAAAATGTCATCATCAAATTATTTTTAATTCACAATAATTTGTTATAAAATCTTTGCATTTTATCACTAAAATGATATTTTTGAAGTAGGCCGTATGGCTATATGTAATCAATCAACTTGCATTAGACACGTACAAAAAAAAAAAAAAAACTTGCGCGCCATTTCCCATCGTTTTCATATTTGGACCCATTTATGCAAACAAGAACCAACCCACAGTTTGAGTGAAATTGAGTTAAATACATAGATGGCGCTCAAATCATGCGTTCTATCTTCCCAAAAAAAATGGTTCCTTTTTACCGACTAACAACAGAGATACAACATGTCACTTGCGGAACCAACCCACTTTGGCCATCTTTTAATAAACTGTAAAGAACTATACAGCATGGTCCCCTAAACACATATTAAAATGAATTGTTAAACAGACCCATGACTCTTGGTACCTTTACAACTTAAGAATTTTAATTATGCAAACCAGAACCAATGTTGGTTGGTTCCATCTAGCATAAAAAGTTACAATATTTTTATGGAACCAAGAAGGTTGGTTCTTGTTTGCATAATGCAAGTTATGTTGGTCTTGAAGGATTGTAATGTTTGGGTTTAAGGGGAGGCCAGCAGAGGGTCGCAGGAAGTCGGTTCGTGTTAGATAAAACATATCACAGAAACATTTAAAGATGGTTTTGAGAGTTTATACCTCTGGAGCGAGTCCTGTGGGGGTCAAATATCACATAGAAACATTAAATTGACCCTAATGTTAAATGGGCACGCTATGATTGCGGCGGTAAGTCCCCTCATTGAGGAGTGGATTGAGACGCGGCACGGCGTCCTCACCTTCCGCCTGACGTAGGTCCTCAGTGGACACGGCTCTTTCGCGAGGTTCCTGCTTCGCATAAGGCGGGAGGAAATGCCCGGGTGTTTCCACTGCAAAGATCAACCTGAAGACACAGTGGAACATACGGTGGAGGTCTGCCGGCTTGGGCGGAGCACTGCCGTGTCCTCGTGGAGGCGATCGGTGGCGGCGATATCTCGCGTCCGGCCCTATAGGCTATGGTATGGAGCAAGAGTGCATGGGTAGCACTCCTCCTTCTGCGAAGCAGTATTGCTCGCAAACAGAGAGGCGGCGCACTTGAAGGAGAGGCAGAATATGCGCCCTCACGACCCTAGTCACCGCAGGAGACGCCCTGGGCGTCAGGAATCCCAGGCCGATTCTCAGCCACCGTAGGCGTGGGCTTGCGGACGGCGAGTTATGGGTTGCTCGCCGTCCGGGAAGGATCAGGCTCAGGTCGGTGACGCGTTGTGTTCCACGCGCGCCTCAAATAGATGTCAGCACGAACTGGTGGATTCCGCAAGGGCCGATGCCTGACAGGGGTGCGGGTTGTTCGAAAGAGATACTGTCGCCCCTGGCACACAGGCAACTGAGGGAACGCGGGTGGGTTTTAGTCAGTAAAAGTCTCACACGCCCTCTTGCTCCACCCAGAGCGGGAGAAGTTATTTTCTGATTTCCAAACCACAAAAAATATACCTAGTGTTGAGAGCATTTTTGAATGACCATCCCAGTGTAAAAAAAAATACATCATCGTGTTTTTAGGATCTGGCCACAGCTTTTTACCAATTGATACGGATTTTGGCCAGATGGAGTGCGCTTCTTAAGCACCAACAACGATTATATACCCTAGAAGATTACATAGAAATCATACACTTTCGAAAAATAAAGCAATGATTGTACACAGGCTATGATGATATGGACTTACTTTGGCCTACAAGCAAAGCCATATTTGAGGCTAAGCTGACAGATGGTCGAAGTGGAGGAGCCTGGGGGAGGCCTATGTCCAGCAGTGGACGTCTTTCGGCTGATATGATGATGATGATGATGGTGATGACAGATGTAAAAAGTTTGCTGCGCCTTATACCAAAAGTCGTTTATTCAAACTAGGCTGAGAGTCAGCACTTTTTGAACGACAAAATTACATAAGACAGTCCCCCATAACGCCTGCCCTTCACCACTTCCTAGTGCTTTAGCTGTGAAGAAGTGGCGCAAAAAATTCCCAATAAAGAAGACGATACGGACGGCTTTACCGGGCCTATAGATTTTGAGGTAGAAGGCGATAATAATAGGAATCTAAGAAACCATTGTACCTACTACCTACTGTTTTTGTGATAAGTGTAAGAAAATGATTCACTATATAATAAATGGCTTTAAAATTTATCTTTTATAAAGAATTACTTATATTTTTAGAAATATCACAATAATGAAATCTTACATCCATTTTGCAAGAAGGAACTAAGCAACAAAATATGTTTTTGCAAGAAAGAACCAACCGGGTTTTTAACGATTTACTTTATATTATAACTTTATAAAATGTATAAATTTGATATTCCTAGATAGGCTACAGTATCCCACATAAGGTATACAAGCGCTCATTAATTAATATACTATGTATGCATTTTGCACACTCTGTTTACAAAAGTCTCGTTTTCTCGAAACTAACCTGCTGTGGGTTGGTTCTTGTTTGCATAAATGGGTCCATTTTATTTGGAACGCATTTGTTGCTGTGTGGTACAACGATTTATGCAATACATGTTTGTTTTTCCTCGCAAGTGTGTTGAAAAAGTGCGTATGAAACTCGTGAGCTACTTGCTCACTTGTAACATAATATTAAAAAACACCAGCCGATATTTCAAAGGTGCTGTAAAATCCCACTTTCGATGGTGAAGTTGAACAGCAGAAACAACCCAGCGTGTTCAAACAATCACAGACTGTGATAACACGAGATTTCGGAATGGTTTCTCTTCCATAATAGGTTTTTTATTATTTGGTTGCCGCGTTGTCGAAACTTGAGAACATTATGGGCTTGATATGGGATACGGCGTGCCATTTTCACCTTTATACATCATATTCCTTGTTATCTTTTCAGGACCGATTAAATCTCTTAAAATTATTTTTTTGGTTATATGTATATTGTATAGCAACATTCAATGATGTTTTTTTATGAATTCTACCGTTCGGGTCACTGATACTTGTATCGAACGAATTAATCGATCCAATGTTACTACCAACTCCTTAAAAAAATATTTATTAAATAAAATAAATGTTGTTCGTAGGTAGCAAAATTGAGTAACGCTAAGCCTGGCACATATGTCGCCACTGTGATGGGCCAGACAAGAACGTCCGTCGTAATCGTCGGTAGAACAGATTTCTTCTTCAGTCATGGCTTCTCAAAGCTCCAACCCAAGTCGATGGGCGATACGTCATTTCAACCAATAGCTGGTGAGTTCAATAATGTTTTCATTAAAATATCTGTGAATAGTATATTAATATAGTTATATTATACCGCTCAGTCGTCTTTGACTGATTAGTTCTTCCAAATTACGTAATTAATTTCTATGCGGTTTTTGCCATAATTTTCAGTTTTTATTCCGGAACTTTCGTAAAGCACAGAAAGCTTGATGTTTCGACATACGTCTTCAGGAAATCGCACCCGTCAGCGGTACGGGTCGCTAGTTAATATCATCATCGTCTCCATATCCTTTTTCCAACTATGGGGTACCTCCGCACTATGCGGTTAGCCGGAATGCAGTCAGCCGTCCGGTTAACCGCAATCAAAAATACTAGTAGTGCTAGTTTGCGGTTGCCCGCCATTGATGGTGTACGTGTTCACCGACGCTCGTACATTTAATTGATGACAACAGATAAGTAACTATGGATTTTGATACAGAAAAATGTATAATTGAGATACAAAATAGGCCTTAGGTTTAAATAGCGAGAGTAAATATAACAAATACTTTTATACTACTGCGATTTCTTCGACGTCCATCTTGGAAATGAGTCGATCCAACTGCAAACCACGACGGTTTCGTTCCGGTTACGGTTGCGGCTATCCGCCACCCGGCTAACCGCAACTGCAACCGCAACCTGCGGTCAGCCGGGCGGCTGACCGTATTCCGGCTAATTGCATAGTGTGTAGGTTAAGTGTACCTACGCACTATGCGGTTAGCCGGGTCGTAAGTTAATATATAATATTTTAATGTTCAGTGAGTCGCAGATGGAAAAACGTAAACACAACAAAAAACCTATGAATATTATATTTTCAGATGCGAACGTCCACCTGTCGATATCTGTCACTGATGATCATCGCTCAGTAAAGATACTATCGGCGCAGATTTTAGACATGAATGAAAACCCAATCAAAAGCCCGGTGCCTCTAACAGAGATCTCTAAAGATTTTTATGTAACGGCTCCGTTTATTGCACCATCGCAAAGATTCAAAATCGCCGTAAGTACTAACAGTTTATTATTTTGTTTTGACACCGTTCGCAGCAACAAACCATTACCTACCTATTAGATGCAGGTGTTTTTTTTTGGATGACGAGTAATCATCAATTAACCTGTCCCGCACTGGTCGGAACGGGAGGACGTATCAGACTTTTACTGACTAAAACCCACCCGTTTTCCTTCAGTTGCCTGTGTGCCAGGGGCCACGTTATCTCTTTCGAACAACCCGCAGCCCTGGCAGATAGGTGTAGGTTTGTCGTCTACACGGTGATGAATAGTACCTAAACTGGAAACAACAAAAACATATTTAATAAAAACTTTTTTCAAAAAAATAACAACCGACTTCCAAAAAAACACTACAAAGTGCAAAATAACTTTAATTTCGGAAGGCGGTGACTTTGGATGTGTATTTTAATTATTTGTCACCGCCTTCCGAAATTAAAGTTATTTTGCACTTTGTAGTGTTTTTTTGGAAGTCGGTTGTTATTTAATTGAAAAAAGTTTTTATTTTTCACTTTTTAGTTATCTACCCCACACCAATTCGAAATTTCATCATCCTTGGGGTCAAAACAATACAAATTTATGCGATAGCAACATTCGCGGTTGATTTGCTGTAATTTTTTGAAGAGTTCCGTTGTCTGTCTCCGAAACGCATCATCAGATCTATATGAAATTTCTATGGGACCATTTCGAAGTAAACCCCTTTCGAACAAAAAAAGAATTTTGCAAATTCGTCTATATGCGACGGAGTTATGCCCGAACATACATAAAAAAAAAATATAAACATGTCGAATTGATAACCTCCTTCTTTTTGAAGTCGGTTAAAAAAAAATTAAACCGCTGAAAAACCGAAAAGTAAAAAATAATAAACTTGTTTTGTCCAACCCCAATAACTAAGTTCGGAAGGCGGTGACATATAATTAAATACATATCCAAAGTCACCGACTTCCGAACTTAGTTATTGGGGTTGGACAAAGCAAGTTTATTATTTTTTACTTTTCGGTTTTTCGGCGGTTTAATTTTTTTATTAAAAAGTTTTTATTTTATAATTTTTGTGGCTATAATCTACTAATTACTACATGCTTGATTTTTGATTACTTTTTGTAATACACAACTCAGAATTAAAATCCGTGAGTAAACAATCAATCATCCCCTGTTTTCTTACCCTTAAGGTTGGAATTTTTCTTCGAAATTTATACGGGACCAACTTCGGGGTATACCCTATCTATATACCTTATATATATAAAGAATTATCAAAATCGGACTACTCTGGAAAAAGTTATGCGTGGTCAAACATTAAAAAAAATATACGCGTCGAATTGAGTAATCTCCTCCGTTTTTTGAGTAATCCTTCGCAATGCACTGTTTTATGATTGAAAGCATCAGCACTATTATTACTGTTAAAGTACGGTTTGACTCACATGTTTGTTTCGGGATTCCCGCAGTCAGAAAATCCTGAAACAAATGAAACACATAATTTTAAGGCTAAAAATTAGGACACAAAAACTTTTTCCAAAACTGAAATAACAGAATTCCGGAAAAACACTACAAAGTGAAAAATAACTTTAATTTCGGAAGTCGATGACTTTGGATATGTATTTAATTAATTCCTTGTCACCGTCTTCCGAAATTAAAGTTATTTTCACTTAGTGTTTTTCCGGTTGTCTTTTTTTTTTTGGAAAAATTTTTTTTTCACTTTTTAGTTATAGTACCTACCCCACACCAATTCGACATTTCATCATCCTTAGGGTTAAAACAATGCATATTTATGCGATAGCAGCAATCGCTGTTTTTTTTTGGGTGGTAAATCATCAAATGACTTCTCCCGTTCTGGGTGGAGCAGGACGTGTCAGACTTTTACTGACTAAAACCCACCCGTGTTCTCTCAGTTGCCCTTGCCAGGGGCGACGGTATCTCATTCGAACAACCCGCAGCCCTGGCAGGTATCGGCCCTTGCGGACCCCTTGATCCCCCTGCGACGGGTCAGCACAGTGGCCCCGCCGCCTACCACTTTTCGGCCTCAGAGGATAGGGAACAGCGCTACTCAGAAGTACGGGCACTCCTCCTCCGCCGCAGCCCTGACGAGCGGCCCCACCTTGGGGTTCCTCTTCGCTTCACCGTGGTCGGGAGACCACGGCTACTGAGCCCCCCCGCAACGACAATGCGGGAACCCACTGAGGGGGGTAGCAATCGCGGTTGATTTCCTGTCATTTCCGTTAAATTTCCTGTCGTTCCGTTCCGCAAGAGTTCCGTTGTCTGTCTCCGAAACGCATCATCAGATCTATATGAAATTTAAATAGGACCATTTCGGAATACACCCCTTTCGAACAAAATAGTTTTGCAAATCGGTCTAAGTATATATGATGGAATAATGCCCGAACCTGCACATAACTCCTAAACGTTAAAGAGTTGTACCTTCCTTCATCAGCTCAGCGTCGTGAGATGATGATGACCATACGCAAATGTCTCAATAGCTTTGGAATATATCTGAAAAACATTGTTAATACCTGTTACATTTGAGGGCTGCTTTCGATTTCCCAGGGAATCCGTCATCAGATCCTGACTTAGTGCCAATGGAACCACCTCAGGAGTACCTATACTCTTACAAATAAAATAATAATTTTGAGAATCGGTCCAAAAATGGGGGAGAAATCGATGAACATACCTACATAAAAAAATACATAGGTACAGTCTCGAACATATAATATCAACCTTTTTGGAAGTCGATTAAAAAAGAAAAAGAGCGAAAAAGTTTTATGCACAATAGTACTTGTATCTGTTTGCTTTTTAATTTTATTGGACATCCATTGCAATAACATATTTTTTAAAGTACACATAGGACACATTATTTTTACTAAGATGTCAAAGTCGAAAACAATTTGAATTCGGTGATATTTGTATAGCAGTGTAAATCGTCAGCGGCGAGAAAAATACTATAATTTTGATAGTAGGTATTTGCGCAGCACGTTCGGGCAAAAAGCTATGATAGCGCCTAACGTGAGACTATTGGGGAAGTCTTCTACAAATCCTATGACACCTTTGTTTTATTTTATTGTAAGCCATACCACGCCGATTACAGAAGGGCTAGTTTGCAAATATTATGTCAAGTGACGTAATGTATTCAGGTGTGATAAACTCAGCTCAAATAGCGATATAATAAATAATCTTATGGGATCTTACATTTATATAAATATCTTTGAATGTATTTTTTCGCAAATTCATTACAGCGTTGTCGCCGTATAAAGACATGTTTCTACTGTTACCACCATTTAACTAAAATTTTAATCATTCCTGGCCGCCGCCCTTGTTTTTTTTTGTTCTTAACCCATTTTGACCAGTCAAGCCTCAGCCGCACCCGAAACAGGTTCGAAACAATAGAAAACCAATTGTGTCTCATTAGTGGTACTTAGTTCTACTATCATAATAGGAGAAATCCCAAGAGATCTGTCATTCAGTACAACCAAGTAACTCCAATCCTATTTTGTTTGTTTTAGGTGAACGGAATAGTAAAAGCTACGGGCAAAGCTATAAAAAGGATTGCGAAAATCCCCATCACACCCGCAGATGCGCCGAAAGGTAAGTAGTTAAGATTAGTTTAGTACACAAATACGAGACTCAGATTCACAAGTTGTGGGACACTTGACGCACGCAAGCACCTAGTGAAAATAATAAATTGCGTCCGCACAGTGCTAACCTTAGAACTACTGTTCGTTTGACATTCGCACTCTTAGATCATAAAAAAACTTCATCAAAAATCGAAAGATACCGTTTTTACTCAGATTATAAAACAAAGGCAGATAGACCGCGCGGAACACCAAGAGTGAGCCCAAAAAACCAAATACTAAAGCGTCGCATTTTATGTAACATACAATGCGACGCTTTAGATTTTTTTTTTTTTTTGGTTTAGTCTTTATAATCTCTTGGGCGTTCCGCGCGATCTATCTGAACACCCAAGAGTCTAAAAAACAAATACTAAAGCCTCGCATTATATACAATGCGACGCTTTTTTTTTTTTTTTGGGTGGGAAATCATCAAATAACTTCTCCCGCTCTGGGTGGAGCAGGAGGGCGTGTCAGACTTTTACTGACTAAAACCCACCCGTGTTCCTTCATTAGCCCGTATGCCAGGGGCTGTGGTATCTCTTTCAAACAAACCCGCTCCCCTGGCAGGCATCGGCCCTTGCGGGCCCCATCATTTTTGTGCTGACATCTCTTTGAGGCGCGCGTGGAACACAACGCGCCGTCGACTTGGGCTTGGTCCTTACCGGACAGCGAGCTACCCATTACTCGCCGTCCGCAAGCTCATGCCTACGGTGGCCGGAAATCGGCCTGGGATTCCCGACGCCCAGGGCGTCTCCGTATCCTGCGGCGGCTAGGGTCAGGAGGGCGCATATGCTGCCTCTCCCTCACGTGCGCCGCCTCCCTCTTCGCGAGCATTACTGCTTCGCTGAAGGAGGTGACGGCTCCCCATGCCCTCTCGCTCCGTACCATGGCCTGGACCAGGGCCGGACGCGAGAGATCGCCGCCGCCGATCGCCTCCACGAGGACACGGTGGTGCTCCGCCCAAGCAGGGCAGACCGCCACCGTGTGCTCCACTGTGTCCTCAGGGCGATCTTCGCAGTGGAAACACCCGGGCGTTTCCTCCCGCCCTATCCGAAATAGGAACCTCCCCAAAACAACCGTGTCCGGTGAGGACCTGCGTCAGGCGGAAGGTAAGGACGCCATGCCGCCTCTCAAACCACTCCTCAAAGAGGGGACTTACCGCCGCAATCGTGGCGTGCCCAGCACTGGGTTGCGACAATCGCACTCTCCATGTCACCATGAGATCCCGCCGGAGCTCTGTCCGCTGTGCCGCGATTTCCCGCGAGTTATGCCCCGGCGTTTGGCCTCCTCGCGCCACTCCCACATTTGCGCGAGGACCTTTGCCTCCAGATTCCATGGCGGTAATCCGGCAAGGAGGCCCGCCGCCTCGCCGGAGATCGTGCGATATCCTCGGATCATCCTGATCGCCATGACCATATGGGACGCCCTCAACCTGCGAGCTGGTTGGCGCCTCAATGTAGGCGCCCACACCGGCGCCCCGTATAGGGCCATGGACCGCACGATCCCCGCGTAGAGCCTCCGGCAGGAGGCATTTGGCCTCCCTAGATTAGGCAGGAGCCGCTTCAACGCAGCCCCGACCCGCTCCAGTCTGGGAGCCAAACGGCGGAAATGCTCCGCGAAGTTCCACCGGCTGTCGAGGACGAGTCCTAGGTACTTCATCGTCGACTCGACGCCGATGTGAACCCCTCCCACCGTTATCTGGGAACCTGTCGGTGGCGCATTCCGAGGACCATGAAACCACATGGCCTCGGACTTGTGCAAGGCCACCTCGAGTCCCAGTTGCCGGATCTTATCCACGATTGTCGCAACCCCGTGTGTCGCTAAGTCGGCCGCCGCCTGGTACGACTTCCCTTGAACCAGGACCAGCGTGTCGTCAGCGTAGCAAACTACACTGACGCCGCAAGGGAGGTCGACGCGCAGCACCCAGTCGTACCCGATGTCTCACAGATGCGGCCCCAGGACCGATCCCTGTGGGACACCGCACGACATCTCTCGCCGGTTCCACTCTCCGGGGTGACCGGGGTAGATGACGGCCCTGTCCGTCAAATAGGCCTCGACCACACGACAGAGGTAGGTCGGCATCCGGTGATACCGGAGTGCCTCCCTGATGCAACTCCAGGGCAGGGTGTTGAAGGTATTGGCGATGTCCAGAGACACGCCAAGACGACCCCACCCCGGGCCACAGCATCCCCCGTCGGGAGGGCTCGCACATGCATGACTGCATCCACCGTAGAGCACCCCCTGCGGAAACCAAACTGGCTCTCCGCCAAATCCAGCCCCACCCGCACCAGCCGCCCGAAGAGGCGGTCTGCAATTACTCTCTCAAAAGAGCTTGCCCACCTCGTCGAGCAGCACGATGGGCCGGTAAACGGACGGAGAGTCCGCTGGGCGCCCCGACTTCTTAATGAGGACCAGTTTCCCCGTCTTCCAGCGGAGGGGAAACTGGCCCTCCTCCAAGCATGCGCTTAGGAGCCCTCTTAGTCGAGGCCCGAGAGCCTCCAAGGGCAGGACCCAGGCTTTTCCGGGCAAGCCGTCAACAATATAATGCGACGCTTTAGTTTGTTTTTTTGGCTTCACTCTTGGTGTTCCGCGCGGTTTATCTGCCTTTGTTTTATAATCTGAGTCGTTTTAGTTCTCTTAACAATCAGGCCACTATTTCTGTAAAACTGCTTAAAGTAAGCTGTCATTCCAGCCGATGCCAGGGATTTACACTATTAACAGCTCACTTACCTAAGTTTTCACGGTGAGATCTTCACAGTATAGACTAGCTGCCCTTGCCTCGGTTTTTGTGGTCCTTTCAACATTTTCCTTTCTGGTTTTTGGTGACGAGTTCCGACTGAATTAAGTTGAGTTACATTCCTCCTGAGGGTCCGATTAAAAACTAATATACTTAAATTACCTACATGTCACTGTGTCCTGAAATAAAGTACAGGTACTTTAACCTACCTCTGTAGTCAGGGTTTCCTGTTTTTATGACAATTAAAAACATATTTATTTGTAGTTTTACCGACTAATACAAAGCCGACCGTCGAAATAACAGAAGGCAAGGCGATAGAAATAGAGTACAACAGTGCGGTGAAGTTAACTTGCAAAGTGGTGGCGTTCCCAGAGCCTAAAATCACGTGGGTTAACAACAATGGAGGTCTTATGCCCTCACAGGTAACATAAATATTACATTGGATTTTATTATTTGTTACATAAAATTTCATCATAAAACCCATTTATTAAAAAATATTTTTTAAAGCACATTGTTATAAGCATTATTTGCATACAACGTGGTGGCGACAAAACGACAATAATTTAAACTTCGAAAGCAGAGCGGTGATTGCCCAGTGGTAATGGCCGCGACTTACGAATTAGTCGCGGCCGTAAGTCGTAATTACGGTCGTAAGTCGCTTATGAATTATGCGTTTGAACTCAATCAAGCGGTTTACCTTGTGTAAATTATTTCATCGCCACTGCTTTCAAAACGGTGGATGAAAACATTGTGAGGAAACGTGGCATGTCCTAGAACCGAAAATTCGAAGGGTGGTGGATTACGGCCCACTCTCTCTCACTGAATAGACGCCTGTGTCCCATCAGTGGAAACATTTTAAGCTGATCAGGGTAATTCCAATGTCGATCTATCGGAATTATATTCGAGAGTAAGCACCCAGGTTGGGTTTAGTTAGGATATGTAATGACGTTCCCAGTCTGTCATTTCCAATACCTAGTTCACCGCTGATTACAATAGTAGTGTCGGGCGGAGTATAGTTTTTAAAACTTAGTTGTAAGGTACAGGGACGAACTGAAATAAAAATCACCAAGTGTAAAACTAACAAAAAGTTTTTAAAATAACTTGCAAAATGTGGGTGTACCTACTATAGGTAGGTACACCTCTGCCCAACCATTCGGAGTAACAAGGCGTTATGTTATGTTGTGTGTTTACTGCCAATTTAAATCTTATGCCATTAACTTACAGATGTCACTACAAGAATATCCATATAAATACATAAGTTATATGAATATATCATACGCATCGAAAGGGGACAGATACAATTGTTATGCCGTCAACAACGTGGGCAGTGATGAGACCACTATAAATGTTGTTGTAAAAGAACCTTTTACTGTTAGATCTGTCCCTTCAGGTAAGGCAATTTAATTTATTTCCTCCTTTCGAAGGTTTCTTGTCCGTATACCCTATAGTTGTACCCATGATGTCTCGAACAAAAGTAACCTCAAAATTATATGTCAGTTGCGAAAGATGTTTTTTTTGCAAATTCAACCTTATACGCATGAATTAAAGTGGTTTTTGCAAAGCAATATTAATATTATTTGACACCTCACATTGCGCCATAATTATGCGGACGTTTTTGAGACGCTGATTGTGTATCTTGTGTTCTTTTTTTGTATTTGAATGCCCTACAAAGTTAAAAAAAAAACAGTTGCTACAATCTTGTAGTGTTTTATGGTAGTGCGTTTTTTACTACATATTTTACTATGAAGATTTTCTAAACTGATACTTACTTTTATTGTTGATAGGAATAACAAAATTGACCTATGGTACAGAAGGCACGATTACTTGCGACATCACATCGCGACTTCCGATGGATATCCATTGGCACTACGCCAACAAGATGACAGGACAAACCAGAGAGATTCAAACATCTGACAAGTACGAGATATCTGCAAGTCGCACTCAACTAAAAATAAAAAAGATGGATTTGGATTTAGTTGGAAGATATACGTGCCAAGTTTCCTTGAAAAATAAGACGGGTGTGGAAAAATCCTTCTCTACACGAGTTAAAATTAATGGTCTAAGTATGTTTCGATTAATTTTATCGTACATTTCAGTCAACAAGGACAAACAATTACTTCTAACAGTATGTTCTCATTTCTGAAACAAGTCATATATGTATATTATTAGCTCCATCGTCCAACGAAAATTAAAAATATGTGTATTTTTTTATTTTTAGTTGCTCCTAAGATACAGGGACTAACTGAAATAAAAATTATCAATGGTAAAACTGCTATCTTGAAATGCAAGTAAGTAGCTATCACTTTTGTCAGTTGTGCTCTGTATCATCTTCATCATAACTTCAGCCGAAAGATGTCCACTGCTGGAGATAGGCCTCCCCGAAACTCCTCCACTTCAACCGGTTCTGCGCTTCTCGCATCTTCTCTGCTCTGTATACAGGGTGAAATTAAATAAACTACACTTTACCCACGTGTTATATCGAAAACAACTGGGACAAAAAAATAACAAACCAAAAAATACAGGAAAAGTTTTTAACCAGTGCGCAAATTGTAACCATGAATTCAGCATATCATTCTAGAACCCTTAGCGCAGAAATTTTTCGCCGGTTATAAAAAAAAGAAATCAGCTGTTTCATAGAAACCTACGCGGTCAAAATGAATGGAACAGCTGATTTTTTTTTTAAATATCAGGCGAAAAATATCTGCGCTGGGGGGTCTAGAATGATATGCTGAATTCATGGTTACAGTTTGCGCACTGGATAAAAACTTACCCTGTATATTTTTCTTCATTCGATGGGCGACGGTCAATGCCCGTAATCGATCAGCTGTTTTCGTAATTATTCGAGGAACATAGATTTTTTTACGAAATTCCAAAAACTAACAACATAAAAGTCGTTTAAAGTTCGGCTTTAAACTTTTGAACAAAGTTGGAATGATGAAAAATAAATTACGTTTTTTTATTTATTTCATTAGTTTCCGATATCGATACCTAACACGTGGGTAAAGTTTAATTTGACCCTGTATATTATAATTGTGCTCCGTGGTTGTACCTGTGAGTTGCAAGGAACTCACCATTATAAACATTACAAATACTTATATTGAATGTGGTAGTTTTAATAGGGCATGGCCAATAATTGTTTTTATTAAATTTTTGCAGAGTTGCTAGTGGTGTACCAGCACCAAAAATAACATGGCTATTTAGGGGTAAAACAGGTTCGAAGTTTACACCTTTAGCTGGTTCTGAAACTGTGCTGCGTATAACGAACGTGGAGGACAAACACGAGGGAAAGTATAAGTGTGTGGCGAAGAACGGAGCAGGCAAAGACGAGCACGTCACGACATTATTTGTTCTCGGTAATTTCAACGTCGTATTTCCATGAACATAAGGTATATTTACAGCTACTGTTCTTGACTATATCTAACTTATGAACTTCTTGATATTTACAGATCTTCCAAATATTACTACAAAAACCTCTGTGGTATATCAAGCTACTGAGGGGGACGCTCTTTTGAGGATTCCATGCGTAGCAACCGGGGTCCCAAAACCTGTCATCGTTTGGAAGTTAAGCGGTCATTACATGACTCCAAGTAAGAAGCTAAAACTGTGTGTTTTAACTAGTATTCCAATTTATTTTTAGTAAAAACATTAACCACCTACGGTACCGAATCTGTAAAGGAACTGTGACACAACCATGTGTGGAAGTTATGAATCTGCACAAAGCCGATGATTTTTAAACTCAAAATTCCGTGGTTACCCTTCGTTTGTACCGTGTGGTGCCGGACGTAAAGAATAGCATTGTAGCGGCACTACAAATAAAAAATGCTTCGCGACAAATATCAAGAAACACAAAAAGAAAAGTGGCGCCATCTACAATGCCACAGGCGAACTATATGAGCTTTCCACGACACTCGAGCATATAAAAAATCCCGACATCAACTGTCGGGCAGTTGCCCGGACCAGACACAATACCCGTCTGGTCGGAGGATCCTCCTTTTCAATAGAGGATGAGCGAACTTTACACCCTGTTCCTCATACCTCTATACTGGTGACCCCGACGTGATTGATGTAGCGGCACTACAAATAAAAAATGCTTCGCAACAAAATCGAAAAACACAAAAAAGAAAAGTGGTGCCATCTACAATGCCACAGGCGAACTATATGAGCTTTCCACGACACTCGAGCATATAAAAAATCCCGACATCAACTGTCGGGCAGTTGCCCGGACCAGACACAATACCCGTCTGGTCGGAGGATCCTCCTTTTCAATAGAGGTATGAGCGGACTTTACACCCTGTTCCTCATACCCCTAAACTGGTGACCCCGTGAAAGAACGTCAGCGCAGCCTTCGTGCAATACTTCGGCGTGACGTCATCTTCATCAAATCAAGACCACTTCCTCAAGCTTTTCGAGCGGCGAGTCACACAGCCAGCCAGCACCCTACGGCTTCAACGGGTATCCTGACCACCTGCATGCAGCGAACCGCATGCCTGGTCATCACCCACAGCCTCATCAGCAGCCATGGCCCAGCACACTGCACTTTCGGCCGGTCGAGAGCCCAATCTCCCGGTCGACGCCAGCAGTCAGCCTCAACCTCTCAACCCAGCGCTGTACCAGATCCGACTCACTGGAGCATAACGCAGCGCAACCCCGACTCACTGGGGAATCGTCGCAGACAGTTCCGACTCACCGCGAACTATGTGACACCCGGTTCCGACTCACTGGAACCACAACTGGCACTGGCAAGCATGCATAACATGCACTGACTCAGCCCACTATCGACCTCCGGTCTCCGGGGGGGAGTGATGTAGCGGCACTACAAATAAAAAATGCTTCGCAACAAAATCGAAAAACACAAAAAAGAAAAGTGGCGCCATCTACAATGCCACAGGCGAACTATATGAGCTTTCCACGACACTCGAGCATATAAAAAATCCCGACATCAACTGTCGGGCAGTTGCCCGGACCAGACACAATACCCGTCTGGTCGGAGGATCCTCCTTTTCAATAGAGGATGAGCGAACTTTACACCCTGTTCCTCATACCTCTATAGCATCATCCCATCTCTTTCCGTGGGTGTCGTAGGAGACGACACAGAGACTTACTAAGGAAGGGGCAGGAGCGTTCTCTATGCGTTTTACCACCACGCTGCGATCGCCAACCCGCCTGCCAAGCGTGGCGATTATGGCAAGCCCCCCAAATTGGGGGAGGCATATGTCCAGCAGTGGACGTCTTCCGGCTGAAATGATGATGATGACCCTTCGTTCTAGTCAATCATTTATGTATCGTTACTATATCTTACAGATCAAGTACTATTTAACATACGAGTATCATCATCTGCCTAGCCTTTTTCCAACTAAGTATGTTGGGGTTGATTCTCAGTCTAATCGGATGCAGGTGAGTACTAGTATTTCACGTGGAGCGAATGCCTATCTAACCTCCACGAACCAATTACCGGGTAACACGATAACCCTTGGACTGGTTGTCAGACTTGCCGGCTTCTGACTACCCGTAACGACTGTCAAAGATGCACAAATAACAACCGGGAACAACGACATAACGTGATTTCCGAGGGACAGATGAATCTCGAAATGTTATCGATGGTCACCAATCCACGAACCGACCGCAGCAAGCTTAAATAAATCTTCGATCTACCCGTGCGGCTATTATTCCCTTAATTCTAATATACATAGGCATATAATATCAGTCGCGACGTTCTCTTACGTTTCAGGTGCGAAGTATTCTATAGAGGACGGAACACTTATAATACGTAATCCGAAGGTGAGCGACACTAACTCGTACACGTGCGAGGCGAAGAACGAGGCCGGCGTAGTCAGTGCGACGTTCAAAACGTACATTCGTCGTAAGTACTTTTGGTTATCATGTGCATTATATTATGAGCCACTTATGTCCAACATTACAACTGTGAAAATTGTACCGGAGACAAATGTGAAATAAATGCTGGCAAATAACAAACCATGGAATGCTAAACGGATACCACGGTTTGGATTTAAAACAACACGGTATATGTATCCCCGCTGCTTAAAGCATCACGTTTTGGAAAATCGCAATGACTCGCAAGATCGCCTGATTTCCCGCTACGGACATTATTGTTTATGGGATTTTTCGACAACACGTATTTAAAGTGCAATAAGCCAAAGACATTAGTGGCTTCTAAAGCAACCATAGAATAAATACAATCAATCAATAATACTATCATAGCATATAAGATGGTACTTTTTAGACCTAACCAGAATTTACAGGTCCAAGTGAACTTTGTTCACAAAACGAATCGTTTTCCTTTAAAAATATTGCTTGGGAAAAATAGGTCTTTACTTTTGCTCGTAACGTAAAATTAACTAGCAATTTGTGACATTTGGTGTGTCATTATTTACAGAGGCACCACGAGTATCAGGAGTTACTGCGAAGAAAGTGAGACTGGGAATGCCGGCTAATATCGAGTGCACGTAAGTGTTTTAGTACTGTCAATGTTGAATGATAAATACTAAACACCGTGTGTATTATCACTATAATCGACTACTTCAGAATCTTGAGACGAAAATCAGTCTAATGGTTGATTTATTTACTAATTATTTTAATGGTTTCCAGAACATGGCGTGTGATTAAAGCTCTTTAGTTCGCAATCTATATCTATCTTATACATATATTATGTATATGAATTTATATGTATATATATTATGTGAATCGACTTGAATTTCAAACAGTAGGCAACTACTGTTTTGTACCGTGCTATTGTCACATTAATTAAATTAAACTGTTTTGTTTTGAACTACAAAGCCTTCCAAACAAAACCCGGTAGCAAACTAAGAACTTTGCGAAAACATCTTGATGAATCCGCATGATCCGAATCGGCATTTTCTAGAACCAAGATTCGGAGACATAATATGTCGCGGTACAAACCCGCACTGTGGTGACCACGTGGTGGATTACGGCCTTTCATCGAGGGAACGAAGGTCGGGAACGAAGTCCCGTACGCTTTTTGTTTTACTAACGTCGTTTACTCAATCGATAAAATATTTAAACTTTGTTTTGACCTCACCATCAGCTTCAGCACCCTCGAAAATCATGAAAACGACACCCATGATGAAAAAAAAGCCACATGGAGGGGCATAAATAACCCTTTTTCGTTACGTGAGGATTTTTACAATATTTCAACAAAGGAGACTTGTGGCCCAGCAGTGGGAAAATTTTAGGCAGATTATGCAATTTTCTATCTTATAGGGTCGAAGGTGAACCAAAGCCAACAATAAAATGGCAATTTATGGACCACTCCAGCTCTAAGATGTTACCAATTCCCGGATCCGACAAAGTCCTAAATTTTCCAAGGGTGGAGAAAAACCACGCGGGGAGCTACAAGTGTGTGGCACAGAATGAAATCGGAAGCAATGAACACGTCACAACGCTTATTGTTGAATGTAAGTAACATTAGTTTTATTCCTACAAAAAAAACAAACACGTCGCGTTGGAATGCCTGCCACGAAGTGGGCGAACCAGCAGTCAAAATCATTTTTTTTGTCACTACTTCTTTGACTTACAAAGGTATATTTCTTCTTCGTCTTGTCGTAGGTACAATTACATAGTGAAATAATCTTATTTTTACAGTTGCACCAGAAATGATTAAAAAATCTACAACAGTAGTAGGAAAACAAGGAGATCTAGCTTTAAGCATCCCTTGTGATGTCGTCGGTAATCCAAAACCAGTTATAACATGGAAACTAAAGGGCGCCTCAATAACACCCGGTACGTAGTTAATGTGTACAGTCACGAGCATTAATATGTATACACATCGCCAAATTCAAAAGCGATTTTCTTTTAAATTGCGTTTGCAACCTTGAGATAACTAGGGTATTTCATTACAGTGTGGGTTCCAAAATATTATTTTCATAATAAAATAAGATTACAATGAGTAAAAGTGGAGAAAATCACTTTTAAAAGTTGGTAAGCGTATACATATTATTGCTCGTGACTGTACACAAGAAATTAATGTGTTATTGTTACCTACGAGATATTGGCTCTAAGTATATAACATACTGAGAGCCAATTCATTGAACGAAAATTATCGTAAAATTATTGTGTATGCAGCGCAATACCGATACATCTTGGTAAACCAAGATCTGACTGGTTGTCAAACTTTTGGGTTCTGACTACCCGAAACGACTGTCAAAGATGCACAAATACAGCTTAGCTACCAATGGTTTAACGTGGTTTCCGAGACGCGGTTGAGTCTCGATATGTTCTGTATGGTCACCAGTCCATGAACCGACTGCTGCAAGCGTATGTTAACCTTCGGTCTAACCGCGCGGCTATTATTGCCTTAGTTCTAATATACACAGGTATATAATTTCAGTCGTGACTTTCTCTAACGTTTCAGGTGCGAAGTATTCCATAAAGGACGGAACGCTCATAATACGTAATCCGAAGGTGAGCGACACTAACGTGTTTACGTGCGAGGCAAAGAACGAGGCCGGCGTAGTCAGTGCGACGTTCAAAACGTACATTCGTCGTAAGTACTTTTGGTTATCATGTGCATATTATTATGAGCCTGTGTCCCTCATGTGCATAGATTATGCAAAAGAAATGATTTAGACAGAAGTTGCTTTTAATTACGAAAATTACGTTTTGTCTCGTAGCAACTTTGAAAACTGTACCGTTGACAAAATATAAAATACATGCTAGCAAATGGCAAACCATGGAGGGCTATACGGATAGCGCAGTTTGGATTTAAAACTACACAGTACATGTATCCGCTACTTAAAGCATCACGCTTTGGGAATTTGCAATGCCCGGCAAGGGCAACATTACCAGGCTTCGCGCTTCTGACGTTTTCTTTACGTAATTTTTGGAAGACATCCTTTTTAAATTGAAGTATGCCAAAGACATTGGCAGCTCCTAAAGCTACCATCAAATTGGGCACGCCACGATTGCGGCGGTAAGTCCCCTCTTTGAGGAGTGGTTTGAGAGGCGGCATGGCGTCCTCACCTTCCGCCTGACGCAGGTCCTCACCGGACACGGTTGTTTCGGGAGGTTCCTGTTTCGGATAGGGCGGGAGGAAACGCCCGGGTGTTTCCACTGCGAAGATCGCCCTGAGGACACGGTGGAGCACACGGTGGCAATCTGCCCTGCCTGGGCGGAGCACCGCCGTGTCCTCGTGGAGGCGATCGGCGGCGGCGATCACTCGCGTCCGGCCCTGGTGCAGGCCATGGTACGGAGCGAGAGGGCATGGGGAGCCGTCACCTCCTTCAGCGAAGCAGTGATGCTCGCGAAGAGGGAGGCGGCGCACGTGAGGGAGAGGCAGCATATGCGCCCTCGCGACCCTAGCCGCCGCAGGATACGGAGACGCCCTGGGCGTCGGGAATCCCAGGCCGATTTCCGGCCACCGTAGGCATGGGTTTGCGGACGGCGAGTAATGGGTAGCTCGCTGTCTGGTAAGGACCAAGCCCAAGTCGACGGCACATTTTTTGTGCTGACATCGCCTCAAAGAGATGTCAGCACAAAAATGATGGGGCCCGCAAGGGTCGATGCCTGCCAGGGGTGCCGGTTTGAAAGAGATACCACAGCCCCTGGCATACGGGCTACTGAAGGAACACGGGTGGGTTTTAGTCAGTAAAAGTCTGACACGCCCTCCTGCTCCACCCAGAGCGGGAGAAGTTATTTGATGATTTCCCACGCAAAAAAAAAAAGCTACCATCAAAT
Source organism: Polymixis flavicincta (assembly GCA_949987655.1). Taxonomy (NCBI): domain Eukaryota; kingdom Metazoa; phylum Arthropoda; class Insecta; order Lepidoptera; family Noctuidae; genus Polymixis; species Polymixis flavicincta. The sequence goes on along the minus strand of OX465172.1, from coordinate 15,343,165 downwards.
GAGGAAAGTATCGAATCTATTTAGGAAAGTATTCCGATTCTGGCGCCTGCTTGCAAGATTTCACTTTTTTGACTTAACCAGAATTTATAGATACAGGTGAACGTTTTTCACAAAAACGAATAATATTCTTTAAAAATACGTCCATGTCCACGGAAAAGCAGGTCATTAATTTTACTCGTAACGCAAAATAGTTGCAATTTATGATATTTGGTGTTTACAGAGGCACCACGAGTATCAGGAGTAACTGCGAAGAAAGTGAGACTAGGAAATCCGGCTAGTATCGAGTGCACGTAAGTATTATAAAATGTTCACAGATAAATTGGCTAGCCGTACTTTACCTACGTGTTGAGTACACGCGGGTAAAGTAAAGTACGGCTAAATACTTAATTTGACCTGTATATTACAATTGTGTTTCGTGGTTGTACTTGTGTGTTGCAAGTAACACACAAGTACAAACTTTTGAAATACTTAGATTGAATTAAGTAGTGTTAATAGATCATGGCTCCAAATAATTGTTTTTATTAAATTTTTGCAGAGTTGCTAGTGGTGTACCAGCACCAAAAATAACATGGCTATTTGGGGGAAAAACAGGTTCGAAGTTTACACCTTTAGCTGGTTCTGAAAGTGTGCTGCGTATAACGAACGTGGAGGACAAACACGAGGGAAAGTATAAGTGTGTGGCGGAGAACGCAGCAGGCAAAGACGAGCACGTCACGACATTATTTGTTCTCGGTAATTTCAACGTCGTATTTCCATGAACATAATAAGGTATACTTACAGCTACTGTTCTTGACTACATCTAACTTATGAACTTCTTGATATTTACAGATCTTCCAAATATTACTACAAACACGTCTATGTTATATCAAGCTACTGAGGGGGACGCTCTTCTGAGGATTCCATGCGTAGCGACCGGGGTCCCAAAACCTGTCATCGTTTGGAAGTTAAGCGGTCATTACATGACTCCAAGTAAGAAGCTAAAACTGTGTGTTTTACCTAGTTTCCCAATTTATTTTTAGTAAAAACATTAACCACCTACGGTACCGAATCTGTAAAGGAACTGTGACACAACCATGTGTGGAAGTTATGAATCTGCACAAAGCCGATGATTTTTAAACTCAAAATTCCGTGGTCATACCCTTCGTTTGTACCGTGTGGTGCCGGACGTAAAGAATAGCATCATCACATCTCTTCCCGTGGGTGTCGTAGGAGGCGACTAAGAGACTTACTAAGGAAGGGGCAGGAGCGTTCTCTATGCATTTTACCACCATACTGCGATCGCCAACCCGCCTGCCAAGCGTCGCGATTATGGCAAGCCCTCCAAATTGGGGGAGGCATATGTCCAGCAGTGGACGTCTTCCGGCTGAAATGATGATGATGACCCTTCGTTCCAGTCAATCATTTATGTATTGTTACTATATCTTACAAATCAAGTACTATTTTATCATCATCTGCCTAGCCTTTTTCCAACTAAGTATGTTGGGGTTGATTCTCAGTCTAATCGGATGCAGCTGAGTACTAGTATTTTACGTGGAGCAAATGCCTATCTGACCTCCACGAACCAATTACTGGTAACACGATACCCCTTGGACTGGTTGTCAGACTTGCGGGCTTCTGACTACCCGTACCGACTGTCAAAGATGTACTAATGCAACCGGGAACAACAACATAACGTGATTTCCGAGGGACAGATGAATCGAACCGACCGCAGCAAGTTTAGATTAACCTTCTATCTACCCGTGTGGCTATTATTCCCTTAATTCTAATATACATAGGCATATAATTTCAGTCGCGACGTTCTCTTACGTTTCAGGTGCGAAGTATTCCATAGAGGACGGAACACTCATAATACGTAATCCGAAGGTGAGCGACACTAACTCGTATACGTGCGAGGCGAAGAACGAGGCCGGCGTAGTCAGTGCGACGTTCAAAACGTACATTCGTCGTAAGTACTTTTGGTTATCATGTGCATAATATTATGAGCCACTTATGTCCAACATTGCAACTGTGAAAATTGTACCGGAGACAAATGTGAAATAAATGCTGGCAAGTAACAAACCATGGAATGCTAAACGGATGCCACAGTTTGGATTTAAAACAACACGGTATATGTATCCCCGCTGCTTAAAGCATCACGCTTTGGGAAATCGCAATGACTCGCAAGATCGCCTGATTTTCCGCGACGGACATTATTGTATAAGGGATTTTTCGACAACACGCATTTAAAGTGCAATAAACCAAAGACATTAGTGGCTCCTAAAGCAACCATAGAATAAATACAATCAATCAATAATAATATCATAGTATATAAGATGGTACTTTTTAGACCTAACCAGAATTTACAGGTCCAAGTCAACTTTGTTCACAAAACGAATCGTTTTCCTTTAAAAATTTTGCCTGGGAAAAATAGGTCTTTACTTTTGCTCGTAACGTAAAATTAACTAGTAATTTGTGACATTTGGTGTGTCATTATTTACAGAGGCACCACGAGTATCAGGAGTTACTGCGAAGAAAGTGAGACTGGGAATGCCGGCTAATATCGAGTGCACGTAATAAGTGTTTTAATACTGTCAATGTTGAATGATAAATACTAAACACCGTGTGTATTATCACTATAATCGACTACTACAGAATCTTAAGGCGAAAATCAGTCTAATGTTTGATTTATTTACTAATTATTTTAATGTTTTTCCAGAACATGGCATGTGATTAAAGCTCTTTAGTTCGCAATCTATATCTATCTAATACATATATTATGTGAATCGACTTGAATTTCAAACAGTAGGCAACTACTGTTTTGTACCGTGCTATTGTCACATTAATTAAATTAAACTGTTTTGTTTTGAACTACAAAGCCTTCCAAACAAAACCCGGTAGCAAACTAAGAACTTTGCGAAAACATCTTGAGGAATCCGCATGATCCGAATCGGCATTTTCTAGAACCAAGATTCTGAGACATAATATGTCGCGGTACAAACCCGCACTGTGGTGACCACGTGGTGGATTACGGCCTTTCATCGAGGGAATGAAGGTCGCGAACGAAGTCCCGTACGCTTTGTGTTTTACTAACGTCGTTTACTCTATCGATAAAATATTTAAACTTTGTTTTGACCTCACCATCAGCTTCAGCACCCTCGAAAATCATGAAAACGACACCCATGATGAAAAAAAAGCCACATGGAGGGGCATAAATAACACTTTTTCGTTACGTGAGGATTTTTACAATATTTCAACAGAGAGGAGACTTGTGGCCCAGCAGTGGGAAAATTTTAGGCAGATAATGCAATATTCTATCTTATAGGGTCGAAGGTGAACCAAAGCCAACAATAAAATGGCAATTTATTGACCACTCCAGCTCTAAGATGTTACCAATTCCCGGATCCGACAAAGTCCTAAATTTTCCAAGGGTGGAGAAAAACCACGCGGGGAGCTACAAGTGTGTGGCACAGAATGAAATCGGAAGCAATGAACACGTCACAACGCTTATTGTTGAATGTAAGTAACATTAGTTTTATTCCTACAAAAACTGAAACACGTCGCGTTGGAATGCCTCCCACGAAGTGGTCGTACCAGCAGTCAAAATCATTTTTTTTGTCACTACTTCTTTGACTTACAAAGGTATATTTCTTCTTCGTCTTGTAGTAGGTACAATTACATAGTGAAATAATCTTATTTTTACAGTTGCACCAGAAATGATTAAAAAATCTACAACGGTAGTAGGAAAACAAGGAGATCTAGCTTTAAGCATCCCTTGTGATGTCGTCGGTAATCCAAAACCAGTTATAACATGGAAACTAAAGGGCGCCTCAATAACACCCGGTACGTAGTTAATGTGTACACAAGAAATTAATGTGTTATTGTTACCTACGAGATATTGGCTCTAAGTATATAACATACTGAGAGCCAATTCATTGAACGAAAATTATTGTGTATGCAGCGCAATACCGATACATCTTGGTAAACCAAGATCTGACTGGTTGTCAAACTTTTGGGTTCTGACTACCCGAAACGACTGTCAAAGATGCACAAATACAGCTTAGCTACCAATGGTTTAACGTGGTTTCCGAGACGCGGTTGAGTCTCGATATGTTCTGTATGGTCACCAGTCCATGAACCGACTGCTGCAAGCGTATGTTAACCTTCGGTCTAACCGCGCGGCTATTATTGCCTTAGTTCTAATATACACAGGTATATAATTTCAGTCGTGACTTCCTCTAACGTTTCAGGTGCGAAGTATTCCATAAAGGACGGAACGCTCATAATACGTAATCCGAAGGTGAGCGACACTAACGTGTTTACGTGCGAGGCAAAGAACGAGGCCGGCGTAGTCAGTGCGACGTTCAAAACGTACATTCGTCGTAAGTACTTTTGGTTATCATGTGCATATTATTATGAGCCTGTTATGTCCCTCATGTGCATAGATTATGCAAAAGAAATGATTTAGACAGAAGTTGCTTTTAATTACGAAAATTACGTTTTGTCTCGTAGCAACTTTGAAAACTGTACCGTTGACAAAATATAAAATACATGCTAGCAAATGGCAAACCATGGAGGGCTATACGGATAGCGCAGTTTGGATTTCAAAAAACACAGTACATGTATCCGCTACTTAAAGCATCACGCTTTGGGAATTTGCAATGCCCAGCAAGGGCAACATTACCAGGCTTCGCGCTTCTGACGTTTTCTTTACGCAATTTTTGGAAGACATTCTTTTTAAATTGAAGTATGCCAAAGACATTGGCAGCTCCTAAAGCTACCATCAAATTGGGCACGCCACGATTGAGGCGGTAAGTCCCCTCTTTGAGGAGTGGTTTGAGAGGCGGCATGGCGTCCTCACCTTCCGCCTGACGCAGGTCCTCACCGGACACGGTTGTTTCGGGAGGTTCCTGTTTCGGATAGGGCGGGAGGAAGCGCCCGGGTGTTTCCACAGCGAAGATCGCCCTGAGGACACGGTGGAGCACACGGTGGCGGTCTGCCCTGCTTGGGCGGAGCACCGCCGTGTCCTCGTGGAGGCGATCGGCGGCGGCGATCTCTCGCGTCCGGCCCTGGTGCAGGCCATGGTACGGAGCGAGAAGGCATGGGGAGCCGTCACCTCCTTCAGCGAAGCAGTGATGCTCGCGAAGAGGGAGGCGGCGCACGTGAGGGAGAGGCAGCATATGCGCCCTCGCGACCCTAGCCGCCGCAGGATACGGAGACGCCCTGGGCGTCGGGAATCCCAGGCCGATTTCCGGCCACCATAGGCATGGGCTTGCGGACGGCGAGTAATGGGTAGCTCGCTGTCCGGTAAGGACCAAGCCCAAGTCGACGGCGCGTAGTGTTCCACGCGCGCCTCAAAGAGATGTCAGCACAAAAAATGATGGGGCCCGCAAGGGCCGATGCCTGCCAGGGGTGCCGGTTTGTTTGAAAGAGATACCACAGCCCTTGGCATACGGGCTACTGAAGGAACACGGGTGGGTTTTAGTCAGTAAAAGTCTGACACGCCCTCCTGCTCCACCCAGAGCGGGAGAAGTTATTTGATGATTTCCCACGCAAAAAAAAAAAGCTACCATCAAATGAGGAAAGTATCGAATCTATTTAGGAAAGTATTCCGATTCTGGCGCCTGCTTGCAAGATTTCACTTTTTAGACTTAACCAGAATTTATAGATACAGGTGAACGTTTTTCACAAAAACGAATAATATTCTTTAAAAATACGTCCATGTCCACGGAAAAGCAGGTCATTAATTTTACTCGTAACGCAAAATAGTTGCAATTTATGATATTTGGTGTTTACAGAGGCACCAGGAGTATCAGGAGTAACTGCGAAAAAAGTGAGACTAGGAAATCCGGCTAGTATCGAGTGCACGTAAGTATTATAAAATGTTCACAGATAAATTGGCTAGCCGTACTTTACCTACGTGTTGAGTACACGCGGGTAAAGTAAAGTACGGCTAGCTAACTTAATTTGACCTGTATATTATAACTGTGTTTCGTGGTTGTACTTGTGTGTTGCAAGTAACACACAATTACAAACTTTTGAAATACTTAGATTGAATTAAGTAGTGTTAATAGACCATGGCTCCAAATAATTGTTTTTATTAAATTTTTGCAGAGTTGCTAGTGGTGTACCAGCACCAAAAATAACATGGCTATTTGGGGGAAAAACAGGTTCGAAGTTTACACCTTTAGCTGGTTCTGAAAGTGTGCTGCGTATAACGAACGTGGAGGACAAACACGAGGGAAAGTATAAGTGTGTGGCGGAGAACGCAGCAGGCAAAGACGAGCACGTCACGACATTATTTGTTCTCGGTAATTTCAACGTCGTATTTCCATGAACATAATAAGGTATACTTACAGCTACTGTTCTTGACTACATCTAACTTATGAACTTCTTGATATTTACAGATCTTCCAAATATTACTACAAACACGTCTATGTTATATCAAGCTACTGAGGGGGACGCTCTTCTGAGGATTCCATGCGTAGCGACCGGGGTCCCAAAACCTGTCATCGTTTGGAAGTTAAGCGGTCATTACATGACTCCAAGTAAGAAGCTAAAACTGTGTGTTTTAACTAGTTTCCCAATTTATTTTTATTAAAAACATTAACCACCTACGGTACCGAATCTGTAAAGGAACTGTGACACAAAGATTTGTGAAAGTTACGAATCTGCACAAAGCCGCTGATTTTTAAACTCAAAATTCCGTGGTCATGCCCTTCGTTCTAGTCAATCATTTATGTATCGTTACTATATCTTACAAATCAAGTACTATTTTATCATCATCTGCCTAGACTTCTTCCAACTAAGTATGTTGGGGTTGATTCTCAGTCTAATCGGATGCAGCTGAGTACTAGTATTTCACGTGGAACGAATGCCTATCTGACCTCCATGAACCAATTACTGGGTAACACGATACCCCTTGGACTGGTTGTCAGACTTGCCGGCTTCTGACTACCCGTAACGACTGTCAAAGATGTACAAATAACAACCGGGAACAACGACATAACGTGATTTCCGAGGGACAGATGAATCTCGAAATGTTATCGATGGTCACCAATCCACGAACCGACCGCAGCAAGCTTAGATTAACCTTCGATATACCCGTGCGGCTATTATTCCCTTAATTCTAATAAACATTGGCATATAATTTCAGTCGCAACGTTCTCTTACGTTTCAGGTGTAAAGTATTCCATGGAAGACGGAACACTCATAATACGTAATCCGAAGGTGAGCGATACTAACTCGTACACGTGTGAGGCGAAGAACGAGGCCGGCGTAGTCAGTGCGACGTTCAAAACGTACATTCGTCGTAAGTACTTTTGGTTATCATGTGCATAATATTATGAGCCACTTATGTCCAACACTGCAGCTGTGAAAATTGGTTGTCTATTGTTTGCCCGAAGATTATATGCCATAATCATCATTTTCCCGAATTTCATTTACCCGAATTTCATTTGCCCGAATTTCATTTGCCCGAATGTTCCATTTGCCCTAAAAGACATATGACATACTTTTAATCGCCCGAATTTTAGATACCATAAGATACGAATGCCATAAGTATTGTTTGCCTTATTTTTATGTGCCATAATAATTATTAGACATAATATTTAAATGGCATAACAAGTATGTGCGCAATGTTTGGTATAATAAGCATAAACTTATTTATTCTGTGCATGGTTTTTTTCTCTGTGCATGGTTGATGGTGGGCTAGGTCGACGGAGCCCCGTTTCGCGGGGCTCCTTCTTCTGTGTGGTTTATAAAAAAATAACCACGAAGGGGATAGCGGGGTCTATTCGCTCGCTTCACTCGCTCACACGACCCCGCCATCCCCTTCTAACCTAACCTGTCCGAGTCGGGGTGCCCTAAAGTCCCAATTGCATCCAATTTCTCTTGATATAAACAACCGTTACACACCCGATGTCGATGGCAAATTATGATGAAACAATGATTCTGGCACGTGACTAATATGGCAAATGAGAGTAGGGCAAATGAGTACTATGTCGTATGATATTATGGCTGTTGACTATTATGGCAAATGATATTAAGGCAAATAAAATTCGGGTAAACGGCGGTATACCGTGAAAATTGCACCGGAGACAAATGTGAAATAAATGCTGGCAAGTAACAAACCATGGAATGCTAAACGGATACCACAGTTTGGATTTAAAACAACACGGTATATGTATCCCCGCTGCTTAAAGCATCACGCTTTGGGAAATCGCAATGACTCGCAAGATCGCCTGATTTTCCGCGACGGACATTATTGTATAAGGGATTTTTCGACAACACGCATTTAAAGTGCAATAAACCAAAGACATTAGTGGCTCCTAAAGCAACCATAGAATAAATACAATCAATCAATAATAATATCATAGTATATAAGATGGTACTTTTTAGACCTAACCAGAATTTACAGGTCCAAGTCAACTTTGTTCACAAAACGAATCGTTTTCCTTTAAAAATATTGCCTGGGAAAAATTGGTCTTTACTTTTGCTCGTAACGTAAAATTAACTAGTAATTTGTGACATTTGGTGTGTCATTATTTACAGAGGCACCACGAGTATCAGGAGTTACTGCGAAGAAAGTGAGACTGGGAATGCCGGCTAATATCGAGTGCACGTAATAAGTGTTTTAATACTGTCAATGTTGAATGATAAATACTAAACACCGTGTGTATTATCACTATAATCGACTACTTCAGAATCTTAAGGCGAAAATCAGTCTAATGGTTGATTTATTTACTAATTATTTTAATGTTTTTCCAGAACATGGCATGTGATTAAAGCTCTTTAGTTCGCAATCTATATCTATCTAATACATATATTATGTGAATCGACTTGAATTTCAAACAGTAGGCAACTACTGTTTTGTACCGTGCTATTGTCACATTAATTAAATTAAACTGTTTTGTTTTGAACTACAAAGCCTTCCAAACAAAACCCGGTAGAAAACTAAGAACTTTGCGAAAACATCTTGATGAATCCGCATGATCCGAATCGGCATTTTCTAGAACCAAAGATTCGGAGTCATAATATGTCGCGGTACAAACCCGCACTGTGGTGACCACGTGGTGGATTACGGCCTTTCATCGAGGGAATGAAGGTCGGGAACGAAGTCCCGTACGCTTTTTGTTTTACTAACGTCGTTTACTCTATCGATAAAATATTTAAACTTTGTTTTGACCTCACCATCAGCTTCAGCACCCTCGAAAATCATGAAAACGACACCCATGATGAAAAAAAAGCCACATGGAGGGGCATAAATAACCCTTTTTCGTTACGTGAGGATTTTTACAATATTTCAACAGAGAGGAGACTTGTGGCCCAGCAGTGGGAAAATTTTAGGCAGATTATGCAATTTTCTATCTTATAGGGTCGAAGGTGAACCAAAGCCAACAATAAAATGGCAATTTATGGACCACTCCAGCTCTAAGATGTTACCAATTCCCGGATCCGACAAAGTCCTAAATTTTCCAAGGGTGGAGAAAAACCACGCGGGGAGCTACAAGTGTGTGGCACAGAATGAAATCGGAAGCAATGAACACGTCACAACGCTTATTGTTGAATGTAAGTAACATTAGTTTTATTCCTACAAAAAAAACAAACACGTCGCGTTGGAATGCCTCCCACGAAGTGGTCGTACCAGCAGTCAAAATCATTTTTTTTGTCACTACTTCTTTGACTTACAAAGGTATATTTCTTCTTCGTCTTGTAGTAGGTACAATTACATAGTGCAATAATCTTATTTTTACAGTTGCACCAGAAATCATTAAGAAATCTACAACAGTAGAAGGAAAAGAAGGAGATCTAGCTTTAAGCATCCCTTGTGATGTCGTCGGTAATCCAAAACCAATTATAACATGGAAACTAAAGGGCGCCTCAATAACACCCGGTACGTAGTTAATGTGTACACAAGAAATTAATGTGTTATTGTTACCTACGAGAAATTGGCTCTAAGTATCTAACATACTGAGAGCCAATTCATTGAACGAAAATTATCGTAAAATTATTGTGTACCCGGATGCAGCTGAATACCAGTATTTCACGTACTACCTACCAGTAGTTTACCTCCACAACTTAGTTACTTGGTAACATACCCATTGGTATGCCAAGGTCTGATTGGTTGTCAAACTTTCGGGTTCTGATTGACCGAAACGACTATCAAAGACGAATTAATACAGCTTACCTACCGGTTTAACGTGGTTTTCGAGGCGCAGATGAGTCTCGATATGTTTTGGATGGTCACCAGTCCACGAACCGACCGCAGCAAGCTTAGATTAACCTTCGATCTACCCGTGCGGCTATTATTCCTTTAATTCTAATAAACATAGGTATATAATTTTAATCGCGACGTTCTCTTACGTTTCAGGTGCGAAGTATTCCATAGAGAACGGAACGCTCATGATACGTAATCCGATGGTCAGCGACACTAACTCGTACACGTGCGAGGCGAAGAACGAGGCCGGCGTAGTGAGCGCGACGTTTAAAACGTACATTCGTCGTAAGTACTTTTGTAATTTGCATGGTATTATAAGCCTGTTATGTCCCTCATATGCATAGATTAAGCAAAATAAACGATCTAGACAGAAGTTGCTTTTAATTACGAAAATGGCATTTTATGCTGTTGCAACTTATAAAACACATGCTGTTAAATGGCAAACCATGAAGTGCTATACATATACCGCAGTTTTAATTTTAAACAACACGGAATACATACGCGGTACATAAAGCATCACGCTTTCGGAATTTGCAATGCTCGCAAGATCGCCCGATTTTCCGCTACGGAGTGATTTTTCGAAGACACGCATTTGTAGTGAAGTAAGACAAAAACATTAGCGGCACCTAAAGCTACCATCAAATAAAAAGTACCTATTGAGGAAACTATTCTGATTCTGGCGGCTGCGTGAAGATATTACTTTTTACACTTAACCAGAATTTACGGGTCCAGGTGAACTTTGATCACAAAACGAATCGTTTTCCTTTAAAAAAAAAAAAATCCTCGGAAAAACAGATCGTAACTGTAGATCGCTACGTAACATAAACTTGAAATTAATGACATCTGTTGTGTAATTATTTACAGAGGCACCACGAGTATCAGGAGTTACTGCGAAGAAAGTGAGACTAGGAATGCCGGCTAGTATCGAGTGCTCGTAAGTGTTTTAATACTATCAATGTTGAATGATAAATACTTAACACCGTGTACCACTATAATCAACTATCACAAATTGTTGTGGCGATAATCAGTCTAATTAATGATTTATTTAGGTATTTATTAAAATTTGAGGCTTTTTCCGGAACATGTGATTCAAGCATATTAATTATGTGTTTAGTGTGACGTTTTTAAGAAGAGACTTGAATTTCAAATAGTAGTCAACTACTGTTTTGTACTTTACTATAGTCACATGAATTAAACTATTTCATTTTGAACTACAAAGCCTAATAAAACCGGGTAAAAACTAAGAACTTTGCGATAGTCGAACTTTAAGGTACCTCCTTAAAAGTTGGGGGGATTCATTTCGGTTCACAACAATACCCTTAGAGTGGGGAGAGTGTTGAAACTTTCACGGGAGAAAACAAAAACAAAATGTATATATTAGAATCTTTCGAGAGCATTGGTGTCCCAGTGGTAACAGTCATAACTTACGTGTTGAAGGTTGAAGGTCGTAGGTTCGAACCCAGACAGGCGCATTACTTTGTCTACATTATTTCACCACCACTGGCCTCAAAACGGTTAAGGATCTCGAAGAAACCGGAATTTTCGAGAACCAAAAAATTCCAAGACATTGGACATCTCCCAATCCGCCCCTCTCACCGAGAAGAGGCTTGTGGCCCAGCAGTGGGGACATTATGGGCAAATTATGGAATTCTTTTAAATCTTTCAGGGTCGAAGGTGAACCAAAGCCAACAATAAAATGGCAATTTATGGACAAATCCAGCTCAAAGATGATACCAATTCCCGGATCCAACAACGTCCTACATTTTCCAAGGGTAGAGAATATACACGCAGGGAGCTACAAGTGTGTGGCACAGAATGAATTGGGAAGTGACGAACACGTCACAACGTTTATTGTTGAATGTAAGTAACACTAGTTTTATTCCCAGAAAGACGTCGCGTTGGAAGGCCTTCCAAAAACTGGACCGATGATCTTACGAAGGCCACAGGAATCTGGTGGATACGAGAAGCACAGAACCGGCTGAAGTGGCTTTGAGTGGGGGAGGCTTATGCTCAGCATTTGGACGTCTTTCGGCAAATGATGATTTCTTCTGCGTCTACGTCTATTCCTCTGTATAAGAATATAATATGGTCATTGTTTGCGAGTAGGTACCACACAAGTACCGCAGTAGGCCGTACGTTACTGGTAATGAAACCGGTACAAGCTGACCTCATTTTCTATTGAAATTTCGTATTGCACCACGTGAGCTCAAGGTCAACATCCTACCACTGACGTGCGGCCTATTGTACATACCTGAACTTTTTGGACAGGACATTTATGGTTAGGTGAGGACCATTTGAGATCAGTCTCTTTCTTTTGTGTCTGTGGTTTGTACTTTGTTTCTTAGGCCCATCATGAGCGTCGTTTTTATTTTTGTGACTGTCGCCCCGCAGGTCACCCTACCTGCAGTGGGCTGCTTAACTAGTCTATCCTGTAGATTTCTTAATAAATTACGTCCAGTCAGGGCACTAAGCTTATAAACCAAGCGACTACAGGCTAAGGGCACCCCTGTGGAGTAAGAATGGACCTACCTGGACTGGGGTGGAGGCTGAGGACGTAGCTGCGGGAGTGCAGCAAGGGACAGGCTGGATCTGATCTGCCACTCTTCCCCTGGGATCCACCTTTAAATATCTTTTGATCGTCTATTCTTACAACATTTTCCAGCCATCTTCAAAAAAATTGTAACTATACTGCTTAATTTACGTCTATAATACTGAAGTCATCTTATTTTTACAGTCTCACCAGAAATCATGACAAATTCAACAACAGTAGAAGGAATCGAAGGAGATCTAGCTTTAAGGATCCCTTGCGATGTCGTCGGTAATCCAAAACCAGTTATAACATGGAAATTAAAAGGCGCCACAATTACACCCGGTACGTAATTTATGTGTATACAAAAAATCAATTGTTATTTTTTATTGAGGGGCAATTTGACGAACTAAAATGATCGTTAAATTAATGTGACAAACTGCCATGTAAACTGCTGAATTCAATAAATATTTTATCAAGAGCTGCTGTGGACAGCTGTTTAGGCTTGCTAGACAATTTGTCAAAGGAGGTTAAGTGAACACTTTGTTCCTCATTAGACCATAAATGGTTGTTCAACATTATTCTATTTTTGTTAGACTATAGCGGCCATCTACATCGCGGCATGCGAACTACGCATAAATTGTTTTCACGCAAACCTACATCGCGCAAGCAGACTACCTCGCAATTAGAATATACGTCGTCCCGAAGATTAATCATGCTTTTATAAGACCATACAAGGTTGTTCAGCATCTACTTAAGTAACACCTACCTATCGTGGAAACCTGAAAGTAGACTGATCAGACCAATATCAAAACTAATGTCGATGTTATAGGTCTGACAGCTGTCTAGCTTTGTACAGTCGCCAGCAGGTCAAGCTATCCCAAACTGTCAAATTTTCCCAATTGAACATTATACTGAAACATCATCTGCCATTTGCCTATCCTTTCCCAACCATGTTGGGATTGGCTCCCAGTCTAACTGGATGCAGCTGAATACTAGTATATTACATGCAGCAACTGCTATCTGACCTCCTCAACTCATTTACTGGGTTACACGATTCCTCTTGATAAGACTGCTTGTTTTGGGCTTCTGAAGATCCGTAACGACTACCAAAGATCCACGAATGATAGCCAGAACCACCGGCTTAATGTGCTTTCCGTGGCACGAAGGAGTCTTGATATGTTTAAGATGGTCACCCATTCATGGACTAACTGCGGCAAGCGCAAAACCTATTCTTTCGAACCTTGTCCATTATTATTATATCGCTTATTTCAGATTCGAAGTACTTAATTGAGGATGGAGCTCTAGTCATTATGAAGCCGACAGAAAAAGACTCTTCAATGTACACGTGTGAAGCTAAGAACTACATTCGTACAGTGAGCACCACGTTCGAAGCAACAGTTGAAAGTAAGTTAGTTATTGTAACATCACGCTTGTTATACCCGAAGGGCTAGGTAGAGGTGTACCTACAGTAGATCAACATTTTGCCAGTTATGTTAAGTCCCATAAGGTGGCGACCCTATTATCATCAACCGGGCAGAAATCCCAGCTGCGGGCTGCTTCTGAGAAATTCCCAATAGAATAAAATACCTATTAACGCTTTGCCCGACTTGGGAATCAAAACCAGGACATCATACGCAACACTAACGAGGCCGATATGTTCTTCTGGAACGATTTAATATAAGCAAATGGCTTCTGCATGGAAATGGTGGAATGGTATATAAATGGGTGTTACTTTGATGCGGGAACCCCATTAAAAACCACAGCACGGATATTATATTAACTACAATTTTGTTTTCCGTTGTCTCAATTGCAACGTTTAATAAAAAGCTATTAATTCAAAATCGGCAACTAGGGTTGCCCACTTAGCGTCTTCAGCTGTTACTATTTTGTCACGACTAATTTTCTTCTTGGAATATTAAAAAAATGTGTATGTATTTTTCTTCTGCAGAGCTACCCACAAACTTTGGCACAGAACACTTCGTGTACTTATTACAGGGTAAAACGGAAAAACTAAAATGTGACGCGTATAGTTCTGCATCCCAATCTGTTCAATGGTTTATAGTAAGTATATTCTCATTTCTCCAAGCCCATGATCTCACGGACGTATTATAATCGCGGCGGAATTTTGTCGTGCATTTGATCATCAACGCACTGCACTCTGTTCAGTAATGAAAAATAATACATTATAGCGCGACAACCCCACGACCATTAGGCTAACGATGAGGTTGGCCATACCGTAAATAACATCTAATCGGATGATCGAGCATTAGAAAGGTTGGCGCCCCTGTTCATGACCAATCACGTGCCACTATTTTTACCGCGCGCGCCGATTCTAGCGCTAGTGTTGAGCAAACGCCTCTCGCGGGACAGTCAGCACAGTCTGCTCTCGACCCTTGTGAGATGCGACGCGTCTCAGGCCGCACTCGTAAAGTGCCGGTCATTTTTGATCACTAGTATTATTCCTGTTCTGTGTTTCCCTTGTACTGTGTTTCTATTTGGGGTGATTAAAGTAGTGATTAAAATTACCAAGTACCTACTTTCATGCAGAGGCCCGAACCCTATGCTCGTCGGCTAAACATAGTTTATTGTTTGGGTTCCTACGCATAGAAATTAGGGAAAAGGCAGTGACCGCTATTGCCATGCCGTAGCGCAACAACTAAAGTGAAAATGGGTTTGGTGTTAATGAAACAATTTATAACAGTACCTACATCTTAGTTTACTCTTTTATCATTCTTGTATGAGCAAAATAGCTCTAAAGCAAGCACGAAGCATCACATACCACATCAATCGCTTTCCATCAGGCGTGATGAGGTCAAGAGCAGGCCATTCAATAATTTAAAAACGCTCTACTTAAAATTGCTGCCAGCGTGTTTTGTCTAAAAGTCTATTAAATAGGTGAATCATAACTTGTTAGCCATATATTCATATTTCATAATAATGAATACAGTAAAAGTGTCTAACAAGCCTCTGCGAATTGGCTTCGGCCCCTCGAACGCCTTCCCAAGGTCGAAGACTAACAGGTACCAAGTTATTATGTCAAAGACATTAAAAAAATAACAAGATGGTAATTTCAATATGCAATATTAATAATTTTATAGACAAAAGCACGAGCCTCGGACTCTTCGCTAAGCACCACCTCATCGCCGGAACTGGAAGCATCAGAGACTACAACCGCGTCTAGCAAGGATTATTCCTCGACGCCGCGGCCAATACTTGTAAGTAAGCAGGGGAAAGGAGGACTACTGGACGACGAAAGGTTTAGTGGAAAACCGGCTCCGAGTGAGGTCCGCGTCGCCGGAGCTTGCGATGGACATACATTACAAATACTTAATATAAATTAGCTAGCGAAGCACGGTTTCTATATGTTTTACATAAAACGGTTAGTGGTTATGTGAAACAGCGGATGCGTCAATCAATCTACGACAGTCAATCTGAACGCGTTCTTCTTCTTCGTCGTCACACTATTGGCAGAGTGGTCGTGGTCGTCAGGTCAGGGGTGGTGGCAAGCTTCACAATCCGTCACCATTCCTCCCGTACTGTGGCTTTTCTTGAACATTCGTGGAGTGGACCATTGAGTGCAGTTTTGACTTGGTCGGTCCAAGGCATTGGAGACCTGCCACGTGCTCTTGTACCTTCAGCCTTTCCCTGTCCTACAAGTCGCTTCACAGATGTATCTTCCTGACGTGTGATATATCCAAAGAAAGTTAGAATACGACATTGGACGATCTGAACAGTTAACTATGATATAATCAAAAAATATTGATGTTCTCTAGTGTCAGAAATTGTGCGAAGCACATGAGGGTCGCTACATATTATGATGTGATTTTACAACGTCTTATTTGTCTGTTTAAGGTAAAGTACATAAAATATTGTTCTATTTCCACAGACGAAGAACGCGGACATCACAGAACCATACATACAAATAGCAAATGCTTCATACATCGACCACGATGGCAACTATACGTGTCGTGTGAGCGATAAGCATGGAAACACATATACACACACATACGTAGTGGACGTCGGAATTGCGCCGGAGTTTCAGTACGACGTCAATCCTCTTAACAACTGGCGAGGAGTTATATCACATATCACACAAAACTGTGACATTCGAGACGGCGCGAAACCGAAGCCCGTCGTAAGTTTACATTTTACATTTAAACATTAAAAACATGAGAGTAGTTGAGTTATGCACAAATAATTGTAAAGGTGCCTATTCCAACCTTAACTTTTAAATACTAACAAATACTAGACTAAGTCTCTAAATTCTGAGCTATTAACATAATGTAAGGCATTAAGTCCGCCTTTGTACCTTTTTTGTGTGCGAGAAGTATTAATAAAATAAATAATAATAAATGTTTAGACCACGTGAAAATACTATGGGAACACTAAATGTATTATAACTTTCAGGTTGAATGGATGTTGAATGGCAAAGTGTTAACCGATCTAAACTTAGCGGGTGAAGGTCACTATACCTGCAACGTTAGCAACGTTCACAAATCGGTACAGAGGGGTTTTGACGTCAAATCTTTGGGCAAGTATAATTTATTTAAATTTACTAGCCAATAGAGGTTAAGTTTCCACGCAGAAATGATCTTTGAGTTCTGCCAACCATAAATATTACAGTGGCGACCTAATCAACATCTTGTAACCCTCTGTAGGTTATCCGATAAGAATTGACATACGGCACTGGTCCGTGTGTCGTTAAAAGATATTGAAATACTCGACCGCGCACCACCAGCAGGCAATGATGTGCCGCACCGTGAATCGAATCAATGACTCACGTTGCAACTTATAAATCCACAACCTACAGAAAATCAAGAATGTAAAGTGAACTATCTACCTACATCTTCTACCTCATGTATTCATCTAAAAAATGTTTTTTGTTACAGTATGCTTGATAAGTAGGAACTTGAGAAATGCGAACATGCCGCTCGTACTAGATGACAGAGGATTTTGGCACAAATTTGAAAACACAGAACATTATACAATTGTGGAAGAAGAAAAAAGAATCACGTTGTCTTGTCCGAGCGAAAAAGAGGCAAATACATTCAAAAACTTCCCGAAAAAGAGCAAATTAGAGGCATTTTGTTATAAAGGAGACTCTTTCGTAGTAGAAGACAAAATTTACAAGCTTTCAGACCTGCAGTGCACTCAGAGTATTCAACCCTCCGTTATCAGAAACAAAGTGAAATGCTCGAAGGAAACCTCCGAATTAATAAGTGTGGGCTACAAAGACTCTGGTTTCTTAGAGGCTTACGAAGTCTGTTTCGGCACTGAACAAAATATGCCCCTATACACACGCACCATACTGACTGAAACAGACAACGAGGGTATGAGCGCCGGCTACAACTGGCACACATACCCAGGAATAGGCATCAAAAAAACTGACAGAGGATTTACTTGTAATGACACGATGTCGTCGTGTTGTTATAGTAAGTCCCAGCTGGTGAATGCAATTGACTTTAATGATGGCCCTGCTATGCAGAGCACGTTCATCGATCCTCTGAATGTTGTCCCGGTCTGGCTTCCTTGCAATACTTCAAAGGTAAGCACTATTTACGGGTTAGGTACCTATCATAAGTTCGAAAAACATTTGACCGAATTTCATTTCACCTGAAACTTTTCAATTAATAACGTTTCGTTTTTTTTTTACTTCATCGAAGTCACGTCTGCAATTGTACCAGTTAACCTATTATCAATTCGATTTTTTTCGTTACCCCGACGTTTCATTTAGTCGGAAAAGTTTTTACCGAAGTTACACTTAGCCGAAATAACATTTGTTCGAAGTATTATGTTTCCGAAAATTCATTATACCACTGCTTTAATTAACATATTTTCATTTCAACCTCTATTCTCAATTATTTTTATCTCACTTTTTCGTTTCGTTTCGTGCATACAAGCAAAATGGTGAAACATGCAAGCAGGCATGCAACATGCAGCAAGCATTTTTTCTGTAACGGCTCCGGCGCTGCGTGGTTTGGGCGGCCCCAAGCGAGCTTATACTCACAGATGGTTTTAACACTCACCACCGCAGCTTCGGCTTGTTACCGCGGCGGCGGGCTTTCAAACCAACTGGGGCCTTAGTCTATTATTTTTATAAATTCCTCATTCCAACACGATCCCAATCGTCATTTTGCTAAAAGTTCGTAATCTGCTAATGGTCGATCAGTGGTCAGTCAGTGGTCTCGTAATAGAATTGTGTTATAATGGCAATGTCGTATGGCCATTATTATAAAACCCGTTAGTAGAAATGATTTTCGAAATACTACTACTAAATTTGAACATTTATTAATGCCAAATTTCATAATTATATAATTTTACATATTATTTATTAGTGTTAATAACAATCTGAAGTAGTAGTAGGAAGTTCGTAAATAGCAAAAAACTCACAACCCAATAATATTTTATCTGTTTAGCTGTCAAAGTCAAATGTGATATTACTGCTTACTGACGTTTATCTGATTTTATTTCTTGCGGCTGGTGTTTTGATAAATATTTATTTACATTTGAGTGTTTTAATTAGATTTTTGTTTAAAACAAAAGAGTTTGTGTGGAACTGTCAAAATTTTAGCAGATTACCGCGTAAGTCGGTCATTCTTTTGTCATTATGTACGAGATTACCAATAAATGCCATTTCTTTCAATGGAGTGTCAGTGGCTGACCATTAGAAAGTCATAATGACGCCATTGTATTAGTAGATTACCAAACTTGTCAAAATCAACAATGATGAAATCAATGATAGACCATTCTGACACTATTGTAATAGCAGACTTGAGGCCCTGCTCCTCAGCTCGCGGACTGTCCCATCCCGCCGCGCCTACGCGAACTTAAATTACACTCTACTGCGTGAAATCGACTTTGCAGCGATTCGTTTCTCATTAAATTTTGTAGCACAACATATTGAGTTTTATGACACTATTTTAATTTAATGTTGAAAATGCTACCAAGTAACCGGCTAAATATTTGTGACCAAATAATATTCCGTAAAATATTGTTTCGGTGTGGTGAAAATATGGCAAATAAATCATAAACAAATGAAAAAAGTTCAAAAGAGGCTCCGGCCAGTAAAAAGTTATTTTATAAATCGGAGAATTAAAAGATATTCTTCGATGATCTTAAAATATATGAAATATTGCATATAGCAAAAAAGACGTCGGACAATAGTTTTTGGTAAAATGAGATTCGAACAATAAAAAATCAGAGAAGTGGAATCGGTTCCCCTATTAATGGCATTAAAATAGTGATATGGATTCATGCTAATTAATAAAATAAAACAATTCATGTAAATAAAATTGAAATAACTATTTACTTAATTATTTCTAGCTAATACAATAATTTTAAGCTGCTCTCTCACTGGTTGTTTTCTTTTAGCCTACTTGGGAAACAGTTAATAACAAAGTGAAATCCCTGCTGCCCACCTACAATGAAGTCATTACCTGGTCTGGCACACACACTTTTCAAGAGGAAAATGGAGTTATTATACCACGATATTTATGGAAGGTACATAAACTAATTCTGATAACAATATCACAATCATTGATAGTATCTCAACTGCCTACAATTTTGATATGTTCTTTTTTATTCATTGCTAAATGGGCCTGCCCTTGACCTCGATCCCACTTGATGGAAAGCCATGGATGAGGTCGATATATCGTGAGGTGTAAATGGCTTTCTACCAGCGCACGGGTCGATCGATCAAGAATAAGCTACGCTTGCTGCGTTCGGTTCATGGATGGATGGCCATCCATCTAATACCGAGTCGAGCCGTCGATCTTGGTTATCGTTCATAGTTCTTTTGACAGACGTCTCGGGTAGTCAGAAGCCGAAAATCTGACAACCAGTCTTACCAAAGGGTACCGTGTTAAAGACTCAACATACACGGGTAGTGGAGGTCAGATAGGCAGTCGCCCTATGTATTCAGCTGCTTCAAGTTAGATTGGGAGCTGACCCAACGTACAACCTAGCGCTGACGTCACATCACTAATATGCTATCGCTACTGAACGCGAAGCGGGAGAAGGAACGCATTCCAGAAAATGAGCCTAGTTATAGCCTGACCAATACCGCTGTACCACAGTAATATTATCTATACAATATTGTAACTCAGCCGTATCTTTGAAATAAATGCCTACAGCCGCGCGGTACGTAAACATGCGATAGGGCTGCCCGCCTCCAGCATTTTAATTACATTTGCCAACTTTGAGTTTCCATTTAGTTTTGTAATTGTAAATATGCTTTTTATATAAAAAAATAAAATACTTTGTGAATTGAATAGGAAGTGTTCAATAAAAATGCGTGTTGTATTTTGATTGGTAGATTTAATTAAAAACCATGTTTATGTTTAAATAACAAATCGGTCTTATAAATTTGCGACCGAAAAATATTTGCGCCTCGACTGAGACGTACGAAATGCTTTATTATTAAATTTTAAAGTATAAAAATCCGCCTTCTAATATAAAGCTTAATTAAAAAATGTTTTGGGAAAAATTATGTACTTGAACTTATATTTAGTAAAAAAACCCGCGGTTATTGTTAAAAAACAACACACCGTCCGTTCGGCACTGCGGCACAGTCGCGACTGTCTGCATGCCGAGCGCATGCCGAGATCGAGGCGCGTAGGTATAGCTCGCACTTCGTCCGTTTGTATGAAGGTGGAATACTGTATAGATAATATTACCGTGCCTGTACTGCACCTTAGATATGCGCGGCGATGCGGGGCCGGGACGCTGTAAGTGGTGACGATTGAGCGGCTGGCACTAACGAATCAGCGGCCTGCACTGCTCCCCCGTCTTGCCGCGCCCGTACCTAAGGATCGGTACAGCGATATCGGTCAGGCAGTCAGGCTATAGTTGACACGGCTTGTGGTTGGGAGAAAGGCACATGATGATTTTCCTCACATGTTTTTTTTTTTTTTTTTTGGGTGGGAAATCATCAAATAACTTCTCCCGCTCTTGGTGGAGCAGGAGGGCGTGTCAGACTTTTACTGACTAAAACCCACCCGTGTTCCTTCAGTAGCCCTTAAGCCAGGGGCTGTGGTGTCTCTTTCGAACAAACCCGCACCCCTGGCAGGCATCGACCCTTGCGGGTCCCATTTCCTCACATGTTAAGGTCAGCTTTCATTATCAATTAAATTGAATTACAGTTGGTGTGGTACGACGACAAGGAAGTAGTAGCCATAGTCCACGTTAACGATCGTTCACCAACAGAGAAGGACATCAAATGCAAGGATTCTCGTACTCGTACTGAATATACACAATGGATTGACTTCAACGACAAGTATACTTATTGTTGCTCGCATTTGGAATTCTTTGAAGCATTTAATATTCACATCGACATTGGAGGTAAGATTTTAATTTTGTTGACGTCCTCATAAAAACATATTTGAACATAAAAACGATTACAAAAATAATAATAAACGAACAACTTCAAAAATAAGCGAATACATAATTAAAAATGACTTTTTCGGAATTTAGAGGCAATAGGAAATTTTCCAATTTTTCAAAAACTATTTTATTTTGAAGTTTAAGACGAACTATATAACAGAAAAATAAAATAAAAGTGATTATTTTGTCCATTTTCTCAATTAAAAACAAATTTACGTTTCGTTGTTTTGAATTTGCCACCAAAACGCTCCTTACGATGACTTTTATCACGTGACGTGACGTCAGCTTTGTGTAAACTAAAGTAGTTGTAATCAAGTGAATGTCGAGTTTATAATTAACAAGATTTTTAATGGATATAAAGTGGTATTTGTGCTGTGCTGTGCCTCTGTGCACAAATATCTCTAAAAGTGCGCCACACAAAGTAATTGTGCCGTTAACACAAAGCTGACGTCACGGGTGGTCACGTGATAAAAAGGCATCGTAAGGAGCGTTTTGGCGGTAAATTCAAATCAACGAAAAATACATTTGGTTTTAATCGTTTTTAATTAAGAAAATGGATTCACTTAAATCAATATATTTTAATTTTTCTGTTACATATTTCGTCCCAATCTTCAAATTAAAATAGTATTTAATCAATTGGAAAATATCCTATTTGGCGATACACAAAAGATCAAAGAAACCATGCAAAGCCCTCCTTTGTGACGTCGTTTACAAGCTGGATATTTTGTTGCAAAATGTTACAAAACTTATTTGTTTAACTTATCTGTAACGTTGATAAATTTTGTAGATCTTAAATATTCAAATACACAAAACACTTCTTTTCTTCACTTTCTTTTCTACTTTATGATTTTTGTTAACAACAGACTTTTTTTTCTAGATTTTTTGGAGCCAGCACTGGATGAAATTAAAAATAAAATGTGATTAAATTAGTTCTTACGTACCTACGTACTTACTTCCCGGGGATCGAGGATTCATTTACATAACTATCCACAACCAATATTTATGAAGCACATGATCCTAATTTCAGGGCACCATATTTCAAATAGCCAAGTCGCTAGAATAATCCTATGAATGGTACTTTAGTATTCAATAAAATTAAATCAATGACAAGTTTGTTTTATTTTAAATCCCCGTTATTGTGTGTGTGTTTGTTAGTGTAAATGTTATGTAATTAGTCTTGTTTGTATTAAGTGAGAGTAGTTTGTTGTTAAGCCAGGCCATTGCTAGTGAGAAACCCATTTGAGCATATTGGTACACTTCGTCCCAAGTATCATTATTGAAAAGAAGAGCCGTGTCGTCCGCGAAAGTTCCCGTTAATAAGGTTTAACCGGCAGAGGTCGTTAATAAAGACTAAAAATAGGGTAGGCCCTAAAATACTCCCCTGAGGAAAACCTTTATTGAAATAAACTTACTTACTTACTGATATTGACCTCGCAGTCATCACTCATCAACCACAACACGTTGAGCTCTCCCATTCAGGTAACTTTCGAACAATTTTAGCTGTTCGCCACAAATTCGAGGTGTTCAAGCTTCTTCAGTAAGAGTGGCGCAGAGACGGTGTCAAAAGCCTTCTCCAAGTCGAGGAAAATCGTAAGAACCTTTTTTCTCTCATCCAACCTAGAAACTATGGTATCAGTAAGTTGATGTACAGCATCGCTAGTTGATCTGCCTTTACGAAAATCATATTGATTATCCAATAAAATTTGTTTGTTTCTAGATATTTGGTTAATTGCTTGTTAATAACTTTCTCAAGAATTTTGGATAGTGTAAGCAAAATGGATATTGGGCGGTAGTTATTGACACAGTCCCTGCTACCAGACTTGTGACCTAGGGATTTCTTGAGATCCGAGGGAAATTCACCAGTGGATAGGCAGATGTTGTAAATGAACTCGATAGGGTCTTTTAACTAATTCACTGGGAACGTCGTCACACCTTACGGCACAAGTGGTTTTAAGAGATGCTATGATGATTTAGATCTCATCCACATCAGTGCGTAGAAGGACAAAAGAAAAGAGACAGGGCGGCAGAGAAGAAGTCTGGTATGTGGCAGGGTCAAACCTTGTGATAGAACCCGCTAATGACTTACCGATTCCCACAAAGTATTGATTTATCTTATCGACAAAGATTTTAGGCTGACTTGGGTCAATCATATCCATGGGTGGCATTTTCTGCTTAGTGGTGTAGGTGATTGTTTTGATGGTGTCCCACAATTTCTGGGTGTTGCCTTGACATTTAGAGATTTCAGACTTATCATACTCTTGTTTAACTTTCTTTAGAATGTCATTACTAAAGTTACGATAGCGGGTATAGGTTAGTTTTTTAACTTCATCATTAGGATGCTTTTTATTAGACTTCAGGTGAAGATTGTCTCGATTTCGCATGCATCGTAGTACTCCAGGAATAATCCATGGCTTAATTATTCGCTTACGTCTCGGAACAGTGATCTTTTGAGTACAAGTCATCATCAAAGTAGTTAGGGTCCTAAGGAAGACAGACACAGCGTCATCAGCCCTAATCAAAGAGTAAATGCAGTCAAAATCAATAATTTTAATTTTTTCGTCAAGGGATGGATAATGAATAGGTACCTACGTCTTATTAATTTTGAACGATGGCATTTGGGGATCATATGCAAAAGGCTTATAATGACGCTGTAGTGGCCGGATAGGGTTGTATGGGCAACAAAACATGTCACCGAAAGTTTTGTCTTGACAATTGCGTGGTCAAGGCATGTTTGAGAATGGGTGGGGATATAGTACGCAGGCAACATACCATGAGAGGCCAATAGATTCAGGTATTTTTCCGCTCTTGCATCTGAAGAGGATGGCGCTATGTCTATATTAATATCGCCAGTAAATAAAATATTATTGTAAACATACAACACATAGTGAGTAAAATTATCTTTAGTGATTCCAGAAATCTAGAGATATTTCTTTCCCCTGGGGGACGATAAATGCAGAGAACCACAGTTTGCGAATTGATAATGATAATCAGACAATTGCCATCCACGAGCGATGGTTCCAATATTTTATAGGTGAGGGTAGATTTATAATAAACAATAACGCCCTCGTTTTGTGTAACCACTCATGAGTGGAACAAACGGTGTCCGAGGTATCCAACATTCCATTAGAATGATTACATTCCAGTCAATTTTGGATCGTTTGATGAGGGTTTGTAATCCTCAAAAATTACGGTTTACACATCTTATGTTTTGTACTATATTAAAGGGAAATTTTCGGTATCAATTAAACTGGAGCAGTCATCAATAAGACAAGTGCTGGAGTCAGCGACCGTTAATTCATCCAATTCATTATTTACTGATAATTATAATTGGGAATTATGATCGAATTCTACGTAAATGCGTAACTGTTACTTTTATAAGTCTCTGGTGTAAATATAAGGTTTTAGTGGGTACAGCTGCTAAATGGGTATGGTAGCTGTGTGAGAATTTTTTATTTGATTAATAAGACTTATTTCTTTGATCATTGAACCCAGTAACAGTGATACCAGTAAATACTCTTTAAAAAAAAACAGAGATTAGTTTTTAAACATTCGAAAAATCATAGAAGGTTGTACAGACTGACGAATGGATACCTATGATATGTTCGAAAAATATTAATTTCAATGAATTTCATTTCACCTAAAACCTTTCAACTATTTTCGTTTCGTATTTTTTACTTCATCGAAGTCACGTCTGGCACTATATCAGTTGACCATTATCAATTCGATATTTTTCGTTACTCTTGGTCTGGGTCTAAAAACTTTTTACCGAAGTTACACTTAGCCGAAATAACATTTGTTCGAAGTATTATGTTTCCGAACATTCATTATACCACTGTTTTAATTACCATATTTTCATTTCACCAAACGCCGAGAAAGTTTGT
Organism: Polymixis flavicincta; assembly: GCA_949987655.1. NCBI lineage: Eukaryota > Metazoa > Arthropoda > Insecta > Lepidoptera > Noctuidae > Polymixis > Polymixis flavicincta. Next base: position 15,317,178 of record OX465172.1, on the reverse strand, counting down.
GCACACTAATTCATCTCTAATTTTTGCTGTTACTTTTTTATCAGGCACCACTCTACCACCAGTAGACAGTAAAATTGTGAACGTCAGTATTCCATAATTAACTTTCATCCCCTATTTAACTCACTTAGGGGTTGAATTTCGAAAAATCTTTCCTTGTTCCTTGTCTACATTATAAAGGGAACCTCTGTGCAAAATTTCAGGTTTACAGGTTCAAGGGTTTGGGCTGGGCGTTGGTGAGTCAGTCAGGACCTTTCTTTTTATTTATATATAGATGTGCGTCGTAGTCGTTGCAGTGGGTTATCATTTTACAATATTTTCGTTAAAAGTTTTATTTATGAGTGAGCCATTTGCGTATAAGTCGACAAGAGGAAAATTTAAATTTTAGGTACTATTGTGGCTTTAGTTTTAACCAAATTAAAGTGATTAACAACCGTTATTATTGCAATGACTTGTGAACATCGAAAACACGAAATATAAAAATGCAGTGCATCTTTAGTGACAACTATAAATGAAACTAATGAGCTAATTCACAACTTGCAAAATACACCAGAATTATCCAATCATAACCATGAACCAGATCCTCGGAGGAAAGAAATTGCGGATTTCCGGCAAAAAATAAAAAATGAAGCACAAACTGGATTAAAACCCTGTCAAATTATTCAAAATAATAAAAGTACTTGTTCGCAAATTTTGTTGAGCCACTGTAGGGGCACTACTGAAAAATACTTTGCAACATAAAGCAAAAAACACAAAAAGAGAAGTGGCGCCATCTACAATGCCAAATGCGAAGTAAGCAAAGTAATCCTACATCGCGCAGTCAGTTTTCCAAGAAACTCGGATATATACAACATCCCGACATCAACTGTCGGGCAGTTGCCCACCAGACACAATACCCGTCTGGTCGGAGGATCCTCCTTTACCAATAGAGTATGAGTGAACTTTACACCAAACAGGGTTTTGATATGATGGGTCACCAATTTAGAGGTATGAGAAACACCTCATACCTCTAAATTGGTGACCCCGAGAACGAACATCAGCGCAGCTTTCGTGAAACACTTCGGCGTGACGTCATCATCATCATCATATCATCGTCAAGACCACTTCCTCAAGCTTTCAAGCAGCGAGACAGATAGCCAGCCAGCTTCAAATGGGTATCCCTGACTACCAGCATGCAGCGGAAGCACATTCCTGATCAGCACCCTCAGCCTCACAAGCGACCACGGCACTACTGCTCTTCGACACAGACTCAGCCCACTATCGACCTCCGGTCTCCGGGGGGGAGTAATGTAGCGGCACTACTGAAAAATACTTCGCAACAAAAAGCAAGAAACAAAAAGAGAAGTGGCGCCATCTATAATGCCATAAACGAACTACGCAAACAAATCTTACATCGCGCAGTCAGAGTTTTTGCACGAAACTCGTATGTATACAACATCCCGACATCAACTGTCGGGCAGTTGCCCACCAGACACAATACCCGTCTGGTCGGAGGATCCTCCTTTATTAACATAGGTATGAGCGAACTTTGCACCCTGTTCCTGATACCTCTAAACCACAAAGTCCCAAAAAAGGTGGGACCCAGTAACAAATTAATGACGAAAATTTTATCATCAAAGACAAATACTACGATGATAATATAAAATTATTATTAAAAGCCTGTGATTTCCCACTGCAGGGCAAAGGCCTCTCTACCCTCCTTCCACTTCTCTCTGTTTAGTCCTACTAGTGGCCAGTTCTTGTTAAAGGAGTCCAGCTCATCCCGCCATCTCCGTCTGGGCCTACCGCGACGTCGCTTGCCGTGAGGAGGGACCCATTGGCATGATAATATAAAAGAATAATAAAAATGTCCACGAAGTATAATGATGAATTTATTGCTTATAGCGGATTTCTGGCTACTAGACGGAACATTTAAAATTGTACCATCTATTTTTCAGCAATTATACAGGAAAAGTTTTATCCAGTGCGCAAATTGTAACCATGAATTCAGCATATCATTCTAGATCCCCTAACGCAGAAATTTTTCGCCGGATACACAAAAAAAAATCAGCTGTTCCATACATTTTGACCGCGTAGGTATTGCACTTTTCTATGAAAAAGCTTTTTTTTTTTGTACAACCGGTGAAAAGCGCTAGGGGTTCTAGAATGATATACTGAATTCATGGTTACAATTTGCGCACTGGATAAAAACTTACCCTGTATACGATACACCGCAATATATTAGAAACCGCAAACAAAAATAAAACATAATATATCCGTTGCTGTAATGCTTATGTACCTACTAATACAAATAAAAGGCCCTATGATCTTATGTTTGGGTTATTAATTGAATATGGTTTGGAGAATGAGACGACGTTTTCGCCAAAAGTTTGTATCCTTGATTTCGAAAAAGCAGCTATAAACAGCACCCTAATTGCGTAACTCACGATTCATCATAATCTGTTTCGTTTTGAAACAGATTGTTAAACCATTGCTTCATATGTTCGAAAAATGTGTCTGTTCAACAACGTAAATAACGCAATGAATACTGTTGAATTTTCAAATTGAAACCGATTATGATTAATCGTGAGTTACGCAATTAGGGAGCTGTTTACGAGCAAATTTTGATGACATGATAGGTACTTCAAGGATGCCACTTTCATCTGGGTAAATTTTATATCGTCAAGTCCAAGCACGAGGCTTAGCGACTAGATATGCCCAAGATATAACATTTAAAACTGATTTCAAGTGTATACTTGCCCTTAGTTTTCTGCCCGCTAATGAAATAGCACTATATTTCCATAAACTTAGGATAAACTCGAAGGTAAAGTTGTCCGTGCGTAACCTACTTAATTTACCTAACTAAATAGTTTCTGTAAACGAAACAATTAATTCGGGTTTAATACTGTTTGTCTTTTTCAGGTAAAGCAAAAGACTTAGCTGATCGGTTTGACGAGAATTATGTATGCGGCACTTGCACTGCGCCCGCAAAATACATATGAAGGAACAGTAAAAAAATATATACTCCCACTTGACTATTATCTTTTCGATGATAATTTTTAATTTGTCAACACTATTTTAAGATGACCATTACGTCATCATATTGCCCAGAATTAATCACATTGTCCAAAACAATTTTATAAATTAAAACTATAATATAAATTACAAGATATATTTTCTGAGCTATCGCAATTTCATTTGTTATTAGATATTGTATTAGATTTTTTTGTACAGGCGCAGGATGAGCGAGTTTTTGAAAATTCTGACACAGCTACCCTCGATGACGTCCCGCAGGACTCTGAAGGACTCTGCCACAGAGTACTTTATACTCTGCATATAAAAACGTGTTAAATTCCCTCCTACATCCAATTTCCACATTATTTTGTGCTGTTATTAGGAAATGAGAAGGAAAATGGTTTTAAAATCGAGTCTGTTTCGGTTTTTGTTCAACTCACTTTTTTTTCAATTTCCCTCAAACAAAAAATCACTAATTTGACCATTTTATGTTGATTCTGAAAGAGGTGATTTCGGATAACCTTGTATAGCTTAATCCGGGGGTTATCAGAAATCACCTCACCTCATTTCCAGTTTACGCAGCTCTCGCACTGTACGGAAATCTTATACAATGCGAGACCAGCTTTTAATGGAAATATATAGCTTGTTGTGTAGCCGTGTGTACGACTCGAAGAAAATTTATTGATTTAACCAGCAGTGGGTTCTGCTGCAATACCTAATTAGGTAATTCGCATTTTGCTGTCCTAAAAATGTTATTGAACACTCTTCACGGATTGGAGAAGACACACATAGACAAGACATTTAACGCTACAAGGTACAGCCTAATTTGAATGTTGTGAAGCAGTCCCATCATACGGGTATATTAGCGCTCCGTGGTTTCACCCGCGCAGTTCCCATTCTCGTGGGAATACGGGGATAAAATATAGCCTACGTCACCCGGTACAGTGAAAGAATTCTTCAAATCGGCTCTGTAGTTTCGGAGCCTATTCAGTGCAAACAAACAAACAATCAAATCTTTCCTCTTTTTAATATTAGTATAGATTATAGTAGAGATAAGGGGCTTGTGGCTAAGTATACACAGTCGCACGGGTCGATCGATCCGTGGATGGGTGACCATGTTTATATACCAAGGCCTCTCCGTGCTTCGGCAAGCACGTGAAGCCGTTGGTCCCAGCTGACATTCGTGGATCTTTGACAGTCGTAACCAGTCGTCAGAAGCCTGACAGTCAGACAACCAGTCTTACCAAGGGGTATCGTATTGCCCCGTAATTGGGTTCTGGAGGTCAGATAGGAAGACACTCCATGTAAAATACTGGTATTAATCTGCATCCGGTTAAACTGTAAGCCGACCCCAACATAGTTGGGAAAACGCTAGGCAGATGATGATGAAGTTGCCTCTAGGTATATACAGCGCTATCTACTGAAACTCTTTTATTAAAAAAAACCACTTCAAGGTTTCCTGTTGAATATGTCTTTATACCGTTGAAGATCTATAACGACACTCCTATATAGGTATATGTTGTATTCATGGAGTGTTGTAACCTGTTTTTTCCTTAAATGGGTTTTTTTATTTTATTTTTAAACCATGTAATTTCAGCCACAATTTATTGTTCATGAATAAACAAAACAATTACGTACATTTTATCACAAAATACTTGGAACCCCGTTTTGGCAACGCTTCCCTGTGACATCATATTCGCAACTACCATCGGCGAAAATTCTGCGCTTATAGTTCTTCTTAGCGTGTCGATGGCAAAGAAAAAACTAAAGAATGTACATAATATGTACAGTTTTTTTAAATTTGTTTGACCCAAAATTCAGCAACGCGAATATCGTCTGTGGAGAGACGCCGCACACACACCGGAGATCTGACCCGTCCATGAATCCCCACTTGTAGAGGTTGTCCTTGCTGCGACCTACTTGGGTTCGAAGTCTGTTTAAGGTTTTCCAAGTAGGCCACGGTAGCTTGTGACCAGATGGGAGGCTCTCTGATGGTTCAACGAAGAAATCAGGAGACTTAAGTATTTCTTGCCAAAGATCGCGTCTTCCTGTGGAGGGGCTGCCATAGGCTGGACTCACGCATCCAAGAAAATTTCTGCGGCTTTTTAAGCCTCTGTGGCACTGGACTAGAGTTGTGCATGGGTCGTCCTGTAGCTTCGCCATCTCGATGCGGCTGGCTATGGTCCTACGAATTTCTGGAGGCGCGATCCGTGTCAGTGGATATAGCATTCGCAACGGGGTCGGTTTGAAGCAACCAATGATATGCCTCATTGAGAGCGGTATCCACTAACTTCGAGTGGATAGATCGGCTCCATACTGGACAGGCATATTCACCTGCTGAGAAACAAAGCGCCATACCAGTTGTTCGCAGGACTTGATGAGATGCGGAGACTTGAGGTGGATGATAGGCGACGGAGTAGGTTGTTTCTGGTATGTACTTTCTGTTTGACATTTTCGCAATTTCTCCGGAAGTTAAGGGACCTATCCAAAGTTATGCCGAGATACTTTGGGTGAGTACTGTGGATGATTGGAACCCCTTGCCACGAGATATTTAGTGTTGGACCCGCTTGTCTGTTCTGTAGGTGGAAAGCGCATGACTGCGCTTATGGGCTTATGAAGAGAGCCTTTAGCAGCGCGCATGAACCAAGAAATGTTCAGGAGCTTGGGTGGCATGAAGCTCAAAAATCTTCGCATGCAGAAGCAGTAGGTACCACGTTTGATAAGTGTTTCCTGTCCTAGTACTCTGAGAAGAAAGACCGAAACAAACTCAGAGGTGACAAACCCTTTTAAAGTAATCACTTTAAAAGGGTTTTTCACCTTCGCATTAAGGCCCGACCAAGATTATGATCTTGGTCCGGTCACATGAGGACCATGCAGATGATCTGTTCAGTCAGTGCATACATTTCGTCAGTAATCGTGTAACTGAACTCAGAACTTAAGGAGCACAACGACTCAATGAACAATACCAATGAAAGGACATTAGGGTAGGCCGCATGGACAACTTAAAATGCCAGAGTCGTTAAAAAGTCACGAAAAGAAAAAGACCAGCGTGTTCCTCACAATCACAGTAATGAAAACATAAAACTTATCATGAAGTATTTACAGCACAACGTAAATACAGATTAGGTACCTATTGTATTATTCAATGTAAATGTAAATTGTATCGGCATAAAATGTAAATGGCAATTTATTAACCACAGGTTATTTATGCGTAGTAGGTACGTGACTTAAATTATGGTTAATTTCCTCATTTGAGCTGGAATATGTCTGTTTTAAATTAAAATACCTAATTATTATTTATAATTATGAGATCAATTCTGTGTGCGTTGAGATTATTTGTTTGTGCCTTTCCTGTTTGTGTGTAGACTAAGTACCTACTTTACTACGGATTATTACAAATAATAAATTGCTTCATTAGCCAAGTGTTTTTAAATAATTATGAAAACAGTATACATGATCGGAAAAGTCTACATTCTTTAGGAAGACGGGCTCCATTTTAACGATAGAAAAAAATTACATCAACCACGTTTCAAATTGTGTAAAGTACCCAGTTATGCTCTTTTATGGGGTATTGGCGCTGTGAAACCCCGTGCCTCGGAAAATCACATTAAGATGCTGGTCTTGTACCCGACCTCTCTGCAGTCATGCCGGTTGGCCGTTCCATCGAATTATGAGAGTAGAGTGAATCTGTGTCTGCGCACACACTTATGCACTATAATATCTGCGCTGAAGGCTAGTTTCCGCTGAGTTGAGTCGCCATGACCGAAATTCGGTCTGGAGGACTTACCTATGTTATTATTTAAGTAAGCACTAATAAATCAGTGGCCTAAAATAGCTATAAATGAAATGGCCAATCGCTTATGAATCAACATGTCACTCTCTTATTTTTCGACGATGCCCACAGCCATGCGAACCTGTCTGACAACTTTTGCTGTCTCACTTCCACGGCTTCAAATCAGGCCAATGTTAGGCCGGCTGTCTGGCATATACATAGAGAGGGCGGATATCCAGCATCCGGTATCCGACCAAACCATCATCCGTTTCATTAATAGTTTAGATCTACCAATCTATGTATACGCTCTATCACCCACTTGTGAACAGCTACAAGAGCCAGCAACACTGCACCATCTTGCTGCAATAATGTTAGTTACCACCTAGGTTCACATTGTGGAATGTAATAAACACCTGTTTTGACTGTTGATTAGTTAGCGTCGACTATGAGTCTTTTTCTATGGTTAGGTAAGCATGGTCCGAAAAAGCAATATATAAGTATTACCTACAGTAAAAAGTACCAAGTAAAAAGTAAGGCAAAATCGTGTGACTGCGTTGTTCTTCAGAAGTACTAAACAGATGTTCATCCTGTTTTCCTTTAATAAACATTTACAATAACAATTGGTGAAAAAATAAAATAAGCTTGAAATAAAAATAAAATCAATATTATATCAATTGGTGTACAGTGAAACTTAATATCTCGACTTAGCACACGAGGTTGTTGACATGTGGAATGTGAACTCGGCTGTAATTGTGCCGATTGTCGTATCAGCCAATGGACTGATGGCCGAAACCCTCAATCAACACCTCTTGAGGCTTTCAAGATCTCTATTAAGATCATTAATTAATGTTTGTGTAAAGTCTTCCGAATAAAATTATAATTAAATAAACTTGTCTATCGATGGTGTAAATATGGTATTTGCATTCATATTTTTTATAATATCGACTTAATACAAAATAAACAATAATGGCCCAAGAATCGAGCCCTGTGGGACCCCCGTTCCGACAGACTATCTAAAGACAGCTGTTGAGCCGTCCTCTCCACGTATTTTAACAAATTGCGTGCGATCGCCAAGATAGCTATCAAACCATTTTATTGTATCTACGTCGAATCCATAAAAAGTTATCTTTGACAATAACATTGGAACGTTAATACAGTCAAATGCGCTTGAAAAATCAAGCAAGAGGAGGAGTACACATCCCACTGTCTTGAGCTAACAAGATGTCTGTCACATCCAACAACGCCGTGGTTGAACTACGGCCCTGTCTTAATAACGACTGAACTTTTGGGAGAATTCAATTAGTCTCTAAAATTCAACGAATTGCACTCAGACTACTTTCTCCAAAATTTTAGAGAATACCAGCAGGATATTAATAGATTCTTCATATCCAATGCATTGAAAGTCTTCGGCAATGGATGCACTTTGGCAATTTTCTATAACTCAGGGAAAGATTAGGATGTAATAGATGTATTTACTACAGCAATCAGGTCGTCCAAAGTCACAGATAGTGTCAATAATATAATATTTATGGTAAAGCTTTCGCAACCTTCAGTGTTTAATTTAATAGTACTCAGCATGTTCATGACTTTTTTTCTTTTTCGTACATAGGTCATTAACTAAACGTGCAACTATTATTTCTTGCTGATTCAAAATATGCAAGCAATGTATTACTAACCGTACCCGCACCTAGCACATTCAGAAAATGGTCATTAATTTTATTTTTTTGTTTAATTTTTTAATTTAATTGCACTCAGACTACTTTCTCCAAAATTTTAGAGAATACCAGCAGGATACTAATAGATTCTTCATATCCAATGCATTGAAAGTCTTCGGCAATGGATGCACTTTGGCAATTTTCTATAACTCAGGGAAAGATTAGGATGTAATAGATGTATTTACTACAGCAATCAGGTCGTCCAAAGTCACAGATAGTGTCAATAATATAATATTTATGGTAAAGCTTTCGCAACCTTCAGTGTTTAATTTAATAGTACTCAGCATGTTCATGACTTTTTTTCTTTTTCGTACATAGGTCATTAACTAAACGTGGAACTATTATTTCTTGCTGATTCAAAATATGCAAGCAATGTATTACTAACCGTACCCGCACCTAGCACATTCAGAAAATGGTCATTAATTTTAACGGGGTCATTAAAGTGCAGCTGTACGTTTAGATGGGAGCAGGATACACTAAGTTTTTCCAAAAATCTTCCATTTATAGTCCGCTAACTTTTCTCAAAATAGAGACCTAGAAACAATTGAATTTTATCCTTTGTACCTAATTTAACTTTTTAAATGAGTTTTTTTTTAAACACAAATGTGTCAACATAAAGGATAAGGTTCATGTTCAATTTGACAATTTGGGATAGGTTGACCTGCTGGCGTCTGTACATGGATACCAATAGTGTAAGTAAGTTCGAGTTAAATTCACTGGCCATAGTATTATCATCTCGTATCTCGGTTAACACTTTTCAGTAAAGTGACTCGAGATCCTGATCAAAACAATCTCTAATAATTATGTGTGTACGGGATGGCTGGACCTTGATGAATTAAAACACGAGCAAGCAGTTTATTCTGGAGGCAAACGGCGACGAGGAACTAATGGGGAGCTGGCAGACTTCTTTTTCTTAGTAGTTTTCTTCTTGAGCGCTCGAACTGGAGTGTGTCGAATGCGAAAAATGGCCCGCCTTATATACACAGAATTTCCCCCCTGCCGGCTCCGCCCCTTCCTCACCCCCGCTACCACATATTTATTGATAAAGTGGCACAAAATATATTTACAGACTTAAAACTATTGTATTCTTAAAGCTAAAGATCGTACCCATCTAATGACGTATGTTCCTACTCTCTGCGACGCCCCGTTTGGCCACAGCGTGAGGATATGTTTAATTTTTCCCTGCCCCCCGCCTCACTAGTATAAAAGTGAACGCTAGCGCGCGGCCCTGCGTCATTCTAATTCTGGGCGTCGCAGAGGTAGGATAATGAAACACACGATGTTACGATGCTTTATTATATCAAATAAACATATTTATGCTACTCTGATTACTCTAATAAAGAAAATAGTCACATATCAAGTCTTTACATACTATTTTCCTACGGATCGGACATCATTTACAATTTAACGCTAACTTATACCACAAATCGCTATGGTTTCGTATTCTATGCATTAGACTATGGCTCTATTAGTTATTTACATTAACATAAAACCTAAATTATCACTATAAACACAAATTATAAGTAAAACACAAGCGAATCTTATTACGAAATGTCCCTGCGTTCGTTGGCGCTCTGGGCGCTACTTGCACCTACGTACGAAGTGACCTCAGGGCATCGTGCACATTCTCCCGCCGTCGCTACTCTGCGACTCTGTTGGTAGCACGATGATCTTCTTGGTAGGGTGCCGTAGGACATGGCCGCTGCTGCTGATGACGTCTACCACTCGAACTTCCCCGTCGGTGCCTGGATACAGTTTGCTGACGCGACCTCTTGGCCAGGTGTTGCGAGGTAGATTACCGTCGCATATGATGACGAGGTCACCAATCTTGGGTTGGGTGCCTGCACTGATAGGCTCCCGCCGTTGTTGCAGTAGAGGCATGTACTCCTTAACCCATCTTCTCCAAAAAATGTCCGCCAGGACTTGTGCTCGTTTCCATTGCTGGCGGGCTGTCACGTCTTTTTCTTCGAAATGACCTGGTATCGGTACGTGTGAGTTAGGACCGATGAGTATGTGATTCGGTGTCAACGCCTCAGGGTCTTGAGGGTTGACCGAAACATGGGTAAGTGGTCGTGAGTTTACTGTATTTTCGACCTCTGTCAGCAGCGTCACTAATGTTTCGTCGCTTGGGTATCGCTCGTTCAACGTAATTTTCAGCGCTTCTTTTACTGAACGTACCATTCGTTCCCATGTCCCTCCCATAAATGGGGCTGCGGGAGGGATATACCTCCAGGTGATGTGACGACACGTGGTCTCGTGTTCTAGCGCTTCGAGTGCCGCTGTGCCGAGCTCCTTATCCGCTGCTTTAAAACACGTAGCGTTGTCGCTCCACAGTTCCTTCGGGCAGCCTCTTCTCGCTATAAATCTTCTTAGGGCCGATACAGCCGAGTCGGCACTCAATGAATATACAACTTCGATGTGTATCGCTCGTGACGTCATGCACGTAAAGAGGGCGCCATATCTTTTTTCGTGATGGCGGCCGACCGTCACTTCTATAGGACCGAAGTAGTCGAGGCCGGAGAACGTAAATGGGCGCGTGTGGTGTGCGAGGCGTGCCGGTGGTAGGTTTCCGGTGAGAGGGCTCGCTGGTTTCATTTTTCTTATGCGGCATGGCAGGCAACTCTTTATTATATTCCTTACAGCTGGGCGTATTTTTGAAATCCATAGCCGCTGTCTTAATTCGTTCACGACCGTTTCCACGCCACCGTGATGGAGTTTCTCGTGGACATGAGCTATGTATAGTCGTGTGTATGTCTGTTTGCCGTCCAGTATCGGAGGGTTGGACGTGTCTTCTGCTATTTCTTGTGCTGCGGTCACTCGTCCTCGTAGACGTACGGTGCCTTCTGCGTCGATGTAGGTACTGAGATGACTTAGGCGGTCGCTGTTGCTGGGTGCGCCTTCTCTTCTGATGCGTTCTATCTCAGTTCTGAAGCTCTCTTGCTGGCTGGCCCGAACCCATAATTGTTCCGCTCTTATTAAGTATGCTGCAGGTATATTTAGGTAGCTGCGGGCGTCGTGAGGTACGGCCTTTTTTATTCGGTTAGGCGGCGTGCTTGTGTGGGTGCGCCAATCCACTTCCTTTGTTTCGATTGCCTTTGTTCTTTTTCGGGTGGCTGCGACTGTATCTTTGTCTATTCTGCACAGGTCTATAAATTGTAGAACTCGTGCTGTCGCCCTTATGAGTCGAAGCCACTTCGAGAACCTCTCGATCTTCGGCAGGTAATCTTGTTCGTGATTGTCTTCTTGTTGACACGAATGACACTTCTGCCTTTCTTCTCCCGTGTCGTATTTCACCACGCTCTCTTCTTTTGGCCATTGTGACTCTGGTAGTTTCAGGAATGACGGCCCCCGGAACCACCTGTGCGTCGCGCTGAAGCTGTCCGGAATATCGCGGGTCGCATCGTCGGCCACATTGTCCTTTGAAGGGAGCCACCTCCACTCATTCTTCTTGGTGGTTTCTTCGATCTCAGCCAGTCGATGGGCTACGAAGGACTTGTAGACGCGCGGTTCTGACCTGATCCACACTAATGCTGTGCGTGAATCACTCCAGTAGGTTCTGCTCTCTATCTGGTAGTCGTGCTCCTCAATCACCGTCTGCGCGAGGCGTGCTCCTAGTAGGGCTGCTTGTAGCTCCAACCTGGGCATGGAGATTGGCTTGAGGGGTGTGACGCGACTTTTGGCAGCTGCTAGTGACACGTGCACGCTGCCATCCCAGCGTTCCGTCCTCCAGTATACCGCAGCGGCGTATGCTTCTTCACTCGCGTCGACAAAGGTGTGTAACTGACTTGAAACACTCTGCTCGTAGTCGTAGCACCGCGGTACTCTCAGCTGTTGGATAATGCTGAGTGATGTGATCCATTTCTTCCATTTTTCTTCTAGTTCCGCTGGTAGCGGATCATCCCAGTCAGTCTTATAGCGCCAGGTGTCTTGGAATATCCTTTTCGCTGGTGTGGTGATTGGTGAAATCATTCCTAGTGGATCGAAGAGAGCCATTATGATACTCAAGGCTTCTCTTTTGGTTGGAGAGCGCCTGTTTTCTTCCACTTCTGATGGTATTTTCATGGAGTTGGTGTTGAAACCTATGCAGTCTTCTTTCACGTGCCAGAGTAAACCCAGCGTTTTCTCCGTATCCTTGCCTCCCAGGCTTACTGTTGTGGAGTTGTCTTCTTTGGAAAGTCCAAACTCTTCTATCGTCCGGGTGTCGTTTGATGTCCACCCGTTCAGTACGAAGCCTGCTTTCTTGTGAATAAAATCGACTGCTTTCGTTATCTCGCGTGCTTCTTGTATGGTAGAGAAGCTCTGCACGTAATCATCCATGTAGTGATTCTTCTGTATCGCTGCTGCAGCTTCTGGGTAGTCGCTCGCGAATTCACTGGCATTCTTATTCTTGATGAATAGTGCTGTACATGGAGATGAAGTAGCTCCGAAAATGACAGAGGTCATTCTGTATTCCTCCGGTTTGTCCTCCCGCCGTTTGCCTCTCCATAGAAACCGTAGTGCGTCTCTATCTTCTTTTCTTATTTTCACCTGCATGAACATCTCTTTTATGTCCCCGCTGACCGCGTATGCGTATTGCCGGAACCTCATGATAACTCCGGGGAGTGACTGAAGCAGGTCTGGTCCCGAGTACAGCAGGTCGTTGAGGCATATACCGGCTGCTTTGGCTGATGCGTCATGGACCAGTCTCGGTGGTTTGTGAGGCTTCGCTGGGTTGATGACTGGAAAATGCGGTAGGTACCACGTCTTCCCTTCTGGTGCTGGAGTCGGAGCTGGTTCTGCATAACCTGACTGGAATAGGTTATTCATCCTCTCCTCATATTTCTGCTTGAGATCTTCTTCTTTATCCAGTCTCTTTTCTAGAGAACGTAGACGTCGTTCCGCTTCTTTATAGTTGTTTGGTATCTGGCGGTCTTTTTCTTTCCATAACAGGCCGGTTTCAAACCTTCCCTCCGGTAGTCGCTTGCTGGTTTCCTCTAGAATCTGGATAGCTTTCTGTTCGGGATCTTCCTTCGGTCTTCTTGGCTCGATGCACAAGGATTCGAGTCTGAAGTGGTTCTTGATCAGCTCTTCCAATGTCGATTCTTCTTCTTTTTGTTGTAGCCGGCCACAGAACGCTACTTTGGCTGTGAGCGAACTGTGACAGCCATGTAGCACCCAGCCGAGTTGCGTGAGGGAAGCGACCGGTTGATTACGACGACCGGTGCGCAGCTTTCTTGACACGATAAGATGCCAGTTGTCTTGTCCAATTAACAACTTGGGTGAAGCGTGCTGATAGGTGATCTGGTCTTTGATGTCGATCAGATGTTCACAGTCTTCTAGCTGCTGATCGCGTACCGTTTCTGGTGTGAAGCTCAGTCTGTCGATAGTGCGTGCAGCTTCTATTTGGTATTCTTCCTCTGCATATTTTCCTCTGATGCTGAGGCTGACGACTTTGCTGTTGTCGTGCTTCATCTCGCTGCCGATTCCTTGGATCCACATGGTGTTCGCAGGTCCATCTGCTCCGATGACGTCGGCTATCGATGCGTCTAATAAGGTGATGGTACTTCCTTCATCCAATAGCGCATATGTTTCAATGGTGGAATGCGACCCCTTAATAATTACGGGCGCTATCTTCAAGTATGCACGTCGGTTGTTGCCTGGTTTAGCTATCGAGGTGACTTCTACCGTGGATGCTGTCATTTCTTTCTTCTCTGAGTCAGTAGTGCTACTCTGTTCTTTGTCGTGATGTAGCAGCTTGTGATGTCTCATGACGCACCCATGTCTCCCACACGGTGGTGCTTTGCATTGAAGTCGTCGATGCTTGCTTCGAAGACAGCGGTAGCAGATGTAGTTCTTCTTTGCTACTTCCCATCTTGCGTTAATGTCGAGGGCGGAGAACTGCTTGCAGTCTGGTAGCTTGTGATCTTGTTTGCATTGAGGGCACTGATCTTCTGTTGATGTTCTTCTCTCCGTAGCGAACGTGCGCTCTGCTCTTCTGTTCTTCCGATCTCTTCCCCCGACTTCATCGATTGTAGCTTCTGGCAAGGCATAGGCGCCACACTTGTCCGCTTCTTCGTTCAAGAAAATAGATATCTTCTTTAATTCTGGAGTACCTTCTTTCTTCGTTGCTGCATAGTCATACCACTTGCTCTTCAGTATAGGAGTAAGCTTCTCTATAATTGTTCGCGCCATCTCAGGACTGTGCAGGTATTGCGGCTTCTTCAATGCTTCAATGGTGCCCACTATGTTTGCTATTCGCCCGGCGAAGATGCATAAATCGCGGGGGTTATCGTTGACCCGGTTCAGTGACTTCAGCTTCTCCATCTCGACGTGAATGAGTGCTTCTGGTCTTCCAAATCTCCTTTCAAGTGCTTCTATGATGACTCTTGGATCTGGTTGGCTCACCAAGAGACAGTTGACGGCTTCTTTTGCAGTCCCGCGTAGGCTTCGTCGTATGCGTGCTATGTTCTCCGTTTGCGTGAAGTACTTGAGTGTTTCTTCGTATGCTGTCTTGAAGCTGAGCCAATCTGCGCTGCTCCCGTTGAAGGGTGGAAGCTCTTGAATGTACTTCGGTGGTTCCCTTGTGCTTCTTACCGCTTGAGAGAGGGCGGCGGCCAAGGTTGCCACGTCTATCAATGGTTGACATATTTTCGTGTTATCTTCTTGCTTCTTCTCTGCTTCTACGTGATTTTCTTGTGTCTTCTTGACCTCTTCTTGATGTATTGGCTGTGTTTGGTTCGACTCGGTGCCTTTTAACCAGTTGCTGATGCGAACCGAAGCCAGGTCATCTTCTATTTCTTCTTCATCTTCTGAGGTGTCTGCTTCTGCTTGAAGACGTTGTATCCGTAGTCGCTGTTTTTCTGTTTCAGCTTCTAGCTGTGCTTGCTTAAGCTTCAAGTCGGCTAGTCGCTCTTTCGCCTCCAACTCCGCGAGGAGTTTCTTGCGGGAGGCTACGGAGCGGCGTGACCGTGCGTCGGCGGGTCTCAATGTGCGCTGAGAGGTCCGCTGTTTTTCTGACGCGGAGTTGACATCTTCAGTTCCCGTAGAGGTGCTTGCTTCTGTAGCAGTCGATGTACTGGCTCCGCTGCTAGTACCCGTTGTCTCGGTAGCGGTGCCCGACGTGCCCTGCGCAGGCGAGTTCTCTGACGGGGCCTCTTGTACGGCCTTAAGCGCGTTGAGCTCTTCCTGTCGACGTTTCACTTGTTCTCCGTCTTGACTTCGCGTTAAAACCATCTTCTAGTCGCAGGTCTGCAATCCGGCTTGCGAAGGACCAAAATGTACGGGATGGCTGGACCTTGATGAATTAAAACACGAGCAAGCAGTTTATTCTGGAGGCAAACGGCGACGAGGAACTAATGGGGAGCTGGCAGACTTCTTTTTCTTAGTAGTTTTCTTCTTGAGCGCTCGAACTGGAGTGTGTCGAATGCGAAAAATGGCCCGCTTTATATACACAGAATTTCCCCCCTGCCGGCTCCGCCCCTTCCTCACCCCCGCTACCACATATTTATTGATAAAGTGGCACAAAATATATTTACAGACTTAAAACTATTGTATTCTTAAAGCTAAAGATCGTACCCATCTAATGACGTAT
The DNA here is from genome assembly GCA_949987655.1 of Polymixis flavicincta. Taxonomy (NCBI): domain Eukaryota; kingdom Metazoa; phylum Arthropoda; class Insecta; order Lepidoptera; family Noctuidae; genus Polymixis; species Polymixis flavicincta. The sequence goes on along the minus strand of OX465172.1, from coordinate 15,301,130 downwards.
GTTCCTACTCTCTGCGACGCCCCGTTTGGCCACAGCGTGAGGATATGTTTAATTTTTCCCTGCCCCCCGCCTCACTAGTATAAAAGTGAACGCTAGCGCGCGGCCCTGCGTCATTCTAATTCTGGGCGTCGCAGAGGTAGGATAATGAAACACACGATGTTACGATGCTTTATTATATCAAATAAACATATTTATGCTACTCTGATTACTCTAATAAAGAAAATAGTCACATATCAAGTCTTTACATACTATTTTCCTACGGATCGGACATCATTTACAATTTAACGCTAACTTATACCACAAATCGCTATGGTTTCGTATTCTATGCATTAGACTATGGCTCTATTAGTTATTTACATTAACATAAAACCTAAATTATCACTATAAACACAAATTATAAGTAAAACACAAGCGAATCTTATTACGAAATGTCCCTGCGTTCGTTGGCGCTCTGGGCGCTACTTGCACCTACGTACGAAGTGACCTCAGGGCATCGTGCACAATGTGGTACACTCAGAGTTTTTGAAAATAAATAATAAATGTTCTACAGGTAAATGTTTTTTATTAAATCTTTTCAAAGTACTCTCCACTAGCCTCTATACGAAGTTTCATACGTCTGAACCAGTTTTCGAAATACTTTTTCCAGTCCGCCGCAGACACCTCGTGCACAGCCTGCTCGAACGCTGATAGCGCATCTTCCAGCAACGAAAATTATATCCCTTTGAGATGTTTATTTTTTTTCATTTTCAGGAATAAAAAGAAGTCGCACAGTGCTATGTCAGGTCTGTAAGGAGGGTGACCCAGGAGTTTGACCGGCGTGCTGTCCAGGAAGTCCCTCGTTTTGAGCGCGATGTGCAAAGGCGCGTTGTCGTGGTGGAGCAGTAGCCGGCGAAGCCCTGTGTTTGGTTGCTTGTTGCTCACAACAGATAAAACTTCTGCCAAGCAATTGGTAGTATACCATTCAGCATTGATGCTTCTTTGGTTCCGTAAAGGAATTGGCATCAAGTAGCCAGTCAAATTGAAAAAGCTCGCGTTCAAAATCTTACCTCCGCTTCTTGATCGATTCACTTTAATGGGCGTTGATTCGTTTTGAAACACCCAAACTGTCGACTGGCGCTTTGTTTTTGGATCGTATTGTTAAATCCAAGACTCATCATTATCCCCTGTAATGATGACGTAAACACGCCGAGACTAGCCTGCTATAGATTTATTTATCAAATCACGACACCTTTCCACCCGGGCCTGCTTCTGAGCATCGGTGAGGTTGTGAAGCACCCAGCGTGAAACTATCTCCTCACGCGAAGATGCACGTGTCGAATTTCGTGAAGGCTTCCCAATCCAACCTGCAGCATGTGCTGAATCTCTAGATACGTAACTCGCCTATCGTCATGGATTCACTGCTAGCACGTTTTCTTCCGTAACACCTGGCAAAAGGCGACCACTTCTTTCTTCATCCCCCAAAGTTAGTCGACCGCGCTTGAATTCATTATAACAACGATACACGGTTACCTTAGAAGTGTCTTCATTCATGATTGCCATTTTAACGGGGGGTTGTCCCAAATTGCCTGTTTCAGAATCAAGATTAAATGATCAAATTCGTGTATTTAGGCCCTGAAAAAAACATATGTCATAGATAGATCCTTGTTTGAGGGAAATTAAAGGTTCAAAACACGATTAATTGCAATTTGCTCGATGAAAAAAAAATCCGAAACAGGGTCGATTTCAAAACCAGTTTCCGTCTCATTTCCTAATAAGAGCACACAATTATGTGAAAATTGCATGTACGATGAGGGAATCGTATTTAAGAGGGAATTGAAAGGTTAAATTTTTTACTTTAGTAGATTTTTTTTGAATAAACTCAAAAAGATCTAAATCCGGCTAAATCGGCTCACGCTCAGAGTCTGTCAGAGTCCTGCGGGACGTCTTTGAGGCTGGACCTGTGTCAAAATTTTCAAAAACTTGCTCATTCTGCTCCTGCACATAAAAATCTAGTAAAATAATAACTAATTAATGTATGAAATTGCGATAGGTCAAAAAAATATCTTGTAATTTATATAATAGTTTTAATTCATAAAATTGTTTTCGAAAATGTGATTATTTCTAGGCAACGTGATGACATTCAATTGTCATCTTAAAATAGTGTTGACACATTACAAATTATTATCGATGAAATAATAGTCAAGTGAGAGTAGTATTCGTCGTTTATGAAGAAGTTTGTACAAATCACAATTTTCTAAGATTCTTTTAATCAGTTTCATCCATATCAACTATGATATTTCCTCTGCACTGAACTGTGTTCGCTACTATCATATCCTACATTAATATTACATATTATACAATATGTCTGGTTGTCGGTTGTATACTAATAATATAAAGAACTTTCAGTCTGACACCAACAGAGAAAATAGGAAAAAATTTGCTCAGATAAAAATGCTGTAGGGTACACGACCAATTGGAAAGAACACAATAACAACGTTATTGACATTTCTCGAATAGCGGAGCTAGCAATACAAGATTTTTTCTCGAATCCGTGATTTTAAAATATTAATGATGATGTCCTAAAATAATAGTTTCGATAAATTATAGCTGGAGCAGTAGGTACGTCACTAGACAATAAAGTACGGCAATTGTTCCTTCATATAATATGTAGCTCACAATATTTACGGTTCTTTCTGAGCGATGGCAAACACCAAAAACAAAAGAATATGGTTACAGTGTAACCGAAACAGTGTGACCATTTAAACGTATTCTACTTAATAAAAATCTGAAAATCAGGATCTTTGAAACCTGTGCCACTAAGATGTAAATAAAATAGTGGATGATTTGTATGGAAATCTACCATTTTGAAGAAGAGAAATACCGTCGGACACACAGCTTGTCGACTTTATAAATTCTTGAATTCACTGACAACTTACGCTTAGCTTAACCTCTGGGAACCTCTGAAAATAAATGTCTTTAATTCTAAATCATGCTTCCAGAAGTATGATTTCGAATTAAAGACATTTGTTTTCTCAAAAAACAAATTGCACAAGGGTATTTTTTTGTTTTTCAATCAAAATCATCAAATGACTTCTCCCGCTCTGGGCGGAACGGGAGGGCTTATCAGACTTTTACTGAACCCACCCGTGTTCCATCAGTTCGAATTAAAATTCTTAAATTCACTGACAACTAAAACTTGTCTGGAAATTATCTGGTTGAAAGGTCTGGAAGCATGATTTCCAAATGAAACTATTGCAATTTTTCATTTTCACCTTACAACCGCAAAACCATATGTATCTGTAATTAGCTTCTGCTCGTGACTTCGTTCGCATAGAAGTCGTAAAACACCACTATTGTGCCACATTATATAAAACTTCCCTGTACACAACTATGTCACATTTGTAGATTTGCTCTCAACAGCCTAAATATACAAAGAAACAAAGCAAACAGGACTGGTGTCGCGGGATCAATTGACGTACAGTTGTCCGTGTGAGAAGCAGCTAGTCCTGAGGTTGAAACCCGTAGCAATCATAATAATAGTAAAGCTTCAGCTTTACTATCATTATATATTATAGTAAAGCTTCAGCTTTACTATCATTATATATTATAGTAAAGCTTCAGCTTTACTATTATAATAATAGTAAAGTTTCAGCTTTACTATTATTATGATTGGTTGGGTTTGTTTTTTTATAAATGTTTGAAATCGCTATTTCTGGAACTACCAGCCTCACGCAAAAGCTAGTTTTGAATGAAAATACATTTCTTGATTTTCATTCGAAACTAGTTGATAACATCAATTTAACAATTATATTGAATTACAACACGACACATTAGCCGATTCCGACACCGCCACGATACCGGGGATTAGATTTTCGCAAACGTTTAGTACCTAATAAACTCTTTTACATAGAGTTGTTATTGTCACCTATGTCGTCGTAGACAGTGACTGACTCCGATATCAGCAGGCTTTGCATGACGCTTTCTATATCTACTCTTCTGTAGAATAGAAATTGCTTGTCTACATTTCTTGGTACAAAACTGTCAACTGTCTATAGGGAAACATCATTTTTGTCTACTCTTCCGAAGACAAAACGCTTGTCTACGGTTCTCGTGCTAAGTCTGCAGCACAATAGAGGTGAGAGAACTGGCCATTCTTTCAATTGAACACACTTATAATATTCGCATTGCTGACTTCGAGACGTCTATACTTAGGTACTGTACCTACTGTGGTCGTTTGGTGAGTCGCGATGGTTATCGATATTCAACAATATCATCAGGCCGATAGTAAATATATCGGTTTCGAATCGGTATGTGTACAGCTATTGAACAGATATTGACACCAACCCGATACCGATATGTCGGCACATATCGGTATCGGGTTGGTGTCAATATCTGTCAATATGAAAACGCTCAATAGGTAACTTAAAGGACACTTACCCTACACAGGGAACTTTAAGTAATATTTTTAGTTTTACCATACCGTACCTAAAGCTAAGGAAAAAATTTCAACCTAAGCAAAAATAATTCAGTTTATCAACTGCAATATGTTATACAATGGCATGGATTTTCTGCTAAATGGTTGACAGTTCACCGTAAATAAATACGTCATGCCGCATTTGGGGGAGGCGGAGGTAGCGTTTCAAAGGCCCACATGCCGGAACAACCTAGCCTTAAGTCTATCGTACGATTCGTTCGGTTCCAGGTGACACTTAAAACCGTAAAAAATCATAGCGCGAAAATGTTCCCGACGCAGATCCATTTTATAATGAGACACGATAATTTAAATCAGCTCGCAAACATTGTGGAGGGAAGTTTTGAAATTGGAACGTACCTATTTTTACTTATAAATAATCTTTTCAAAATAGATTATAACTGGCCAGTCTCTCATACATAAAAACTTTTTTTCGCAATACTTTCTGTGTCTTTTAGTGGTCGATAAGTTAAGGTTGGCGAAGGAACTTTAAGGCGTTTAATCCGATCTAGATCCGGTATTACATCAACTGATGCGGAGCGTGGTTGAAGATTAGTACAGATGATGTCTATCAGAGACTACTATGCGTAGGAAAGTGGCTCCACCGTGGTGTGCAATGGGCTAGCGTACGAGTAGAGTACGAGTAGCTTTTTTTTTTTTTTGTGGGTGGGAAATCATCAAATGACTTCTCCTGCTGAGTAGAGCAGGAGGGCGTGTCAGACTTTTACTGACTTAAACCCACCCGTGTTCCCTCAGTAGCCCGTATGCCAGGGGCTGTGGTATCTCTTTCGAACAAACCCGCACCCCTGGCAGGCATCGGCCCTTGCGGACCCCACCGGTGGTTGCTGACATCTTTGACGGCGCGCGTGTGGAACACAACGCGCCATCCCGCCTACCACTTTTCGGCCGCAGAGGATAGGGAGAGCGGCTGACGCTATACCGACACTCCTCTTCCCCTGCGGCCCCACCGCGTCCGCCATCAAACGGTGGCGGCCCCGTCCAGGCCACGGAAGGGAAGAGCGCTGCTCAGAAGCACCGGCACTCCTCCTCTAACGCAGCCCGTAACCCTCAGCCGCGATGCCTCCCATTCGACATCGCGGCCCACCTCAGTTGCGGTGCACCTCACCGCAACCTACTTTTTGGCCGCTACGTCGTCGGCTTTGAGGCAAAAGCCCTGACGAGCGGCCCCACCTTTGGGTTCCTCTTGGCTTCACCGTGGCAATCCACGGTTACTGAGCCCCCCCGCAACGACAATGCGGGAACCCACTCGGGGGGGGGGGGGGGAGTACGAGTGGCTTCATACGTTAATTCCGAATTTGATATAAAAACCAACATCACCATCACGTCCCTTTTTGACAGATAATAGGCGCGGTAATACGCCGCAACCTCTATCCAGGTACGGTAACAATCAAAACGTAATGTTAGTCATGGCAACTTACTTCACATGGAATGTTTTTGGTGAGTACAAAATATTCATTGTACGTAGCCCCCTCCCCGCGAGTAAAACGTATTCAATCGTAGTATGCCAATATTTAAGGTGCCTTGATGACTCGGTGTTTGTGGCTCAATTATGCAGAAAGTGACAAAGCTTTTCACGTCAGATATTTTTTATAAATTAACTTAATGACGCCGAACTGGAGACTCATCATATGAGCATTTAAAGTGACTCCAAGTTCCTTGAATTGGAACTTTTAGCCACCCTTTGTAAGAAAGAACAACCGACTTCCAAAAAACACTAGAAAGTGAAAAATAACTTTAATTTCTTGTCACCGCCTTCCGAAATTAAAGTTATTTTTCACTTTCTAGTGTTTTTTGGAAGTCGATTGTTTTTTTTTTTTTGGAAAATGTTTTTAATTTTCACTTTTTAGTTATAGTACCCACTCCACACCAATTCATCATGCTTGCGGTCAAAACAATGCATATTTATGCGATAGCAGCAATCGCGGTTGATTTGCTGTCATTTTTTGAACAGTTCAGTTGCCTGTCTCCGAAACGCATCATCAGATCTATATGAAATTTAAATGGGACCATTTCGGAATAAAACTCTTTCTAAAAAAAAAGAATATTGCAAATCGGTCTATATATGACGGAGTTATGCCCGAACATACATAAAAAAAAAAAAACATGTCGAATTGATAACCTCCTTCTTTTTGAAGTCGGTTAAAAATGAAGAATGAACGGGATTTAGTAAAGTTTGTTTTTGGAAAAAAAAAAATTATATTAGCCCGTGAAATCATTGGACTTGCTTTTGTGTCTGCACCTAACTCCTAAGTTAAAGAGTCGTACCTTCCATCATCAACTCAGCGTCATGAAATGATAATGACCATACACAAATGTCTCAATAGCATTAGAAAATACAGGAAAAACATTGTTAATACCTATAAGATTTGAGGGTTGCCCTCGATTTCCCTGGGATTCCATCATTAGATGCATCCATCACAGAAACACGTGCACATAGAAGATGAAACAACATTTAAAAATAAACGTGATTACAACACAGATATTTTATACATAGGCATAAATAAATCCAATCCGTGCAATCACGGCGTTCAGCTGCCGAATATACAGAACATAAAATATTCGGCAGCAGCTCGCCGTGATTGTGACAAGAAGGCTTCCACTCAGCATGATGCTGTGCTATAGGATCCACAGCACAGCGCTGATTTTCAGTGGTCACCCGAAAACAACGTACGAAAATCAAGCCAGGATTTTTACAAATTAGACAAAACAAGTAACAAAGTACTTACACATCAAAAAAAAAAACAAAAAAGGATTTTTAAAGAAATCGGCGTTGAAAGTTTGTAATTCTCTCTTTAACGAATTAAATAAACCTATGGAAATAATCAATAATTCAATTATAATAATGATGTCAATCTGGAATAACAAATACCAGGAAAAAATTATGCATGTATAATAAAGAGAACCAAAAAAATTTGTATCGCCGTGACGGTGTATAAATTGACTGTCCCTACTACATTCTGCCAGTGTGGATTGCGCTTTATATGGGGTCAGCACCGTTTTATTTCTGACTCGTAGTAAAAACGCATCCAAAATGTGGGGGCGGATATATCCGCACGCGGTGCTGCTAATATTCGCGAATATTATTCTGCGAGCATCATCCAAGGGGAGTTTAACCTTTCTCATAGATGACACAGGCTCTATGAGTGACGACATAAGGCAAGTTAGAAGTAGTGTGAACCGAATCAGTAATGTTGTGTTCAATGAAAAGTCCAGCCTGATCAGCAACATGGTGCTCGTAACGTTCAACGATCCAGGTAATGTTACTACTTTAATTTAAATATCTTACCCAATCATCATCAGTCCAGCCTTTTCCCAACTGTGTTGTGGTCGGCTTCCAGTCTAACCGGATGCAGCTGAATATTATAATATTTTGAACCGTGGAGTTTCTTGCCGGCTCTTCTCCCTATGAAGCGACAATTTGGAACCGTGCACCTAGCTTCTGACGTTTCATAAGTGCCCATGCAGGTTTATATGTAATAAAATATTTTGAATTTTTAAATATGCAAGAATGACAGCCGGGACCAACGGTTTAACATGCTTTCCGAGCACGGATTGGATTTTTGGTATGTAAGATGGTCCATGGATCCAAAAACCCATTCGCGGACGAACCGCGGCAAGCATAGCTTATCCTGATCAATCGACCTGTGCGGTTTCTATGATCTATTAGTGTGGGGATATTAAGTAGAATTGAGTGAGGGCTCGCCCCTCACTTAATTCCACTCAAAATACCCACACCCAAATCAGTTAAATCCGATCCGAAATGCTGTGACCATCGTGAGGCCTTGAAAGAACTACTGTTTTCGATTTCTGTCCATAGTTCAGTCGTTGTACCCTACTTTTGGTTCCTGAGCGAGTGGGATTTTATAAGAAAAATCAGGTATATACATAAATATATATACCTACACAATACTGCCTCATAGTCCTTGCAAAACCTATATTTTCGCGGACAAATCGTAGTATCAAAGACTTACTGTAGTAATTGGAAAAAGCTTGCAGCTTGTCTTGATTTATAATTAAATACACCCTACAATAATTATTCACTTGGTCCTTGTCGTAGCTTGCACAGAAAGCACAAAGAATATTTTTCTTTAGCATCAGTTTTCTGACGTCGTCGTTACTCATCCCACCCCGTAGGTTGATAGCAAAGCGTTCAGATTAAATGTGAGTCACGACATAAGCTTTATTATACAGGATGTGATTATAACGCCAAAAGTTAGTTCCGAATTGACTCAATTTTAAAGTTTTTGCATTAGTAAATATAACATTCGACTAATCAAAATCAAGATATTTTGGTGCAAAACTAAGCCAAGCTGTTTTGTGGTGAGTTTTGAGTCCCGCAACAGCATTGCGTCTGAAGTGTGGTCTACACTACAGACGCAATGCTTGATGCAAAGCTCGATGGGTCGTCCGAGGGCCCACATCATAAAAAATACAGCGGCTAATTGGTGTGAAGTCGTGTCGTCTTCGTATTGTTGAACCATATCAGTTATTTGCGCGCCCGTTAGTATCAGCCGTCGTCCTGATTTTCTTCTATGATCAGTTATTTGCCCATCTTCGCCATGACGCCGAATCTAAAGTCTTACGGTAAAGAGAGATCTATTTATTTAGTTCTCGTGATAAAGCACTAATGCTCAGACCAACTTCATGAAGAAATATATTTTTTCCGTTAAATGTTATCTTTGTAACCAATCTAAGGTTCAAATACCTATTTAATGATACCCCACTTGATATAGTTCGTCGACTTTTTTTTCCCCTATGTTGTCTGGTTGTCGCCGTAAATAATTTGTATAATGTTTATTAGTTCATGTAAGTCTTGCAAACCCGCCCAGACTTAAATGGCGCATCCACTGTGGTTGTCCACCGCAAAAAATTATCGAATCCAATGTAGAGCCAAGCCACTAACGACTGGGCATGCCACGATTGCGGCGGTAATGCCCCTCTTTGAGGACCGGATTGAGAGGCGCCACGGCGTTGTCACCTTTCGCCTGACGCAGGTCCTCGCCGGACACGGTTGTTTCGGGAGGTTCCTGTTTCGGATAAGGCGGGAGGAAACACCCGGGTATTTCCATTGCGTAGATCGCCCTGAGGACAAGGTGGAGCATACGATGGAGGTCTGCCCGGCTTGGCCAGAGCATCGCCGTGTCTTTGTGGAGGCGATCGATGGCGGCGATCTCTTGCGTCCGGCCCTGGGATAGTGCATTGGGAACCGTCACCTCCTTCTGCGAAGCAGTAGGTGATGAAGAGGGAGGCGGCGCACGTGAGGGAGAGGCAGTATATGCACCCTCACGGCTCTAGTCGCCGCAGGAGACGCCCTGGGCGTCGGGAATCCCAGTATGATTCCCGGCGAGTAATGGGTAGCTCGCTGACCGGTAAGGACCAAGCCCGGGGCGACATCGCGTTGTGTTCCACGCGTGTCTCAAAGAGAAGTCAGCATCAACAAGTGGGGCCGCTAGGGCCGATGCCTGCCAGGGGTGTGAGTTGTTTGAAAGGGATACCGTGGCCCCTGGAACACAGGCAACTGAAGGAACACGGGTGGGTTTTAGTCAGTAAAAGTCTGACACGCCCTCCTGCTCCACCCAGAGTGGGAGAAGTAATTTGATGATTTCCCACCCCAAAAAAACACCCTAACGACTACTTATATAAAGCCTGAATCTATATTAGATCTGATATTGTTTAACAGTGAAAGCGTTATCTAAGCCTTTGCAACCGTCAGGTTGCCTTACATGAAATGTTTTTGGTGGGATTATACTTACTTCAGAGGTCTTTTAATTTCAGATGCTCGAGTGAGGACGGTAACCGACAATCGCAACACCTTCAAACGAACATTAGACGCAGTGTATGCTCACAATGTTTATAACTACGACTGTTGGGAACCATCAATGAATGGATTACTTCTAGCACTAGATAAAAGTAACAGTTACTCCTATATTTACGTTTTCACTGATGCTCCGGCTAAGGACTACCGAGACGCTCGATATGTGAAAGCAATGTGTCAAAAGAAACAGAGTCAGGTAAAGAGCTTGATTACGAATATTAATTTAACCTTTCATATTCACTGATTTAAAAAAAAACTTTTAGTACAGTTGCCAGCAGGTCAAGCTAACCCAAACTCAAAATTCTCCCAATTGAACATAAATCTTATTCCTTTGTAATAAAGTTGAAAAACTATCAAAGAAATTTGACAGATTTGGGTAGCTTGATGTGCTGGCCTCTGTACAACCTCGCAATATTACCAAATTATCTCAGCCACGAGGGTCACCTAGAGCGCTGAGAACGTCTACACATTGAGACGCATGTCATCCCAGTGGTACGTCCTTGAGGATTTTTTAAGGGGAAATTGCGCCAATTTCGAAATTTTGACTTTTACATCAAGAAACTCTCCCGCTCTGGGTGGAGCAGGAGGGCGTGTCAGACTTTTACTAACTAAAACTCACCCGTTGCCTGTGTGCCAGGGGCCACGGTATCTCTTTCAAAATCAAAATCAAACAACCCGCACCCCTGGCAGACCTCCTTGGGGGTCACAATGCACTTTGGCGACTCAGGCCAATACTTTTGCAGTTGACTCATACGATGTTTGGATACATTATTATCATACATTAACGCAAGCCTTCTTTCTATGAGGGTAGGCAGAAAATACAGAACTTTTATTTCAATATTAATAAAACTAGGTATTAACAAAAATGATTATAATAATGGTGATGATGTGAAGAGTCTGTTCGGGTTCATGGCACAAATGTAATGAGAAGCATTGTATTTAGGGTACGATGGGACTGTCATACGCCTTGCGGTTATTAAAGTCCCTAATTGAACGAAAATTAAAAAAAACAAACTTAATAATATTATGCTTACAGATAGTATTTGTGCTCACCGGCCGCTGTCATGATTACTGTGAGCCTCAAGCCTTCGATGTTTACTTCGACATTGCAAACGCATGCTCTGGTCTTGCGTTTGACGTTAGCAAGACTGACGTCGAAGAGGTAGGTACTTAAACTAATAAATTTAATATGGATAAAAACAGACTAAAGTAAAAATAAAATGTAATCGATATTGTATGTAATTTTATTTAGGTGCTCCGCACAATTGAAGAAACAATAAAAGGCAACAAAACAGTGATAACATCGACGATAGTACCAGCCGGTGTTAAAAAAGATATTCCGGTGAGTGATATAATTTTCATAATATTGTCCTTATGTTCTCTCCCAGAACTAATCATACGGACCTTATAGACCTTATTCAGGGACTAGTACGCAGACTTACTGCCCTGTCTAAAAATACCTCTCTGAACGGCTGTTCTGGTGGATAACATCTTGGAAGATATATACCTCCCTGTGCATACCTCCCAAGGTTTTATCCAGCGGCATCATTGCGGAACACTCTCAGTCACAATCTCTTTTATTTTGAATATTCATAAATAATAATCATTGTGTTTCTTTACATTTTCAAACATTTGCAGCAATAGATTTTTCATCAGTGCATCCTTTTCAAAATAAGCTTGCCTCCGTACTTGTAAGAATAACTAGCAAAATGTGGGTGTATTATTACATAAGCCTCTGACTAACCCACAGAGCCGTTACGTTAAATGTTTAAATTTTATTTTACAGTTCACAATAGATGACCAAACTGACTATGCCATCGTCTCCGTGTCCGGCAGAAATGTTCATTTGGATATAACGGGACCTTCAGCTAATTTAGAAAGAATAATGTGGAATGATAATGGAAAAGTAAGTTAACGTATCAATGATAAGATGGCAAGTTTTGCCTCTGCACTTGGATTGTTTTCCGTATTGTAGCTCATTTGTATGGAACAGATTTAAAATGTTTAAAACACTAGACGGTAGCTCAAAGCCTGTCAAGTGAATTTGCTGCAAAATCCAACGCTCCATTGTGAGTTAGGAAAGCAGAAACAACCAAGTGTTTTCAGTCGCGGGTGTTGCCCTGCTGAAACACATATTTAACGCATGGGAGAACTCACAAAATGCTATTGGAGTTTTCTGTGATCTTTCCAAAGCATTTGATTGCGTGCACCACGACACGCTTTTGCGTAAATTACGTCATTACGGTGTTCAAAATGAAGCTCTTAACGTATTAAACTCTTATTTAAATAATAGGCACCAATGTGTAGATATTAATGGTGTGAAATCTTCCGGGCTACCAGTTCAGATAGGTGTACCTCAAGGCTCAATACTGGGTCCATTCTTATTCTTAGTGTACATTAATGATTTACCATTCTATTTAAAGGGTATCTGTGACGTTGTACTGTTTGCTGATGATACCTCTCTTATCTTTAAGGTAGACAGGAATAGACAAGATTTTGACGACGTAAACAGTGCACTCTCAATGGTTACGGATTGGTTTACCACGAATAATTTAGTTCTCAATGCTAAGAAAACAAAATGTATAAAGTTCGCTTTGCCGAATGTAAAAAATCTGGGACCCAACATCGTCTTAGAAAATGAGGTGCTTGAAACTGTAGACTCGGCAGTTTTTCTGGGCATAACAGTAGATGCCAAACTTCAGTGGGGATCACACATATCAAGCCTAGCGGGAAGGCTCAGTTCGGCTGCCTACGCCGTCAGGAAAGTAAGACAATACACTGACGTTGATACAGCTCGGTTAGTCTATTTTAGTTATTTTCATAGCGTTATGTCCTACGGCATTCTGCTGTGGGGCAAAGCCGCTGACATTCAAAATATTTTTGTTCTGCAAAAACGAGCTGTACGTGCAATTTACCAATTAGGTGCTAGAGTTTCTCTGAGAGATTTTTTTAAAGATATTGGTATTCTCACGGTGGCATCACAATTCATCTTCGCTAACATCTTATATATTAGGCAAAATATACACTTATACACTAAAAACAGTGATATTCATAATATTAATACCAGAAATAAGGACAAACTACGTGGTCCCTTTCACCGGCTTCATAAAGTTCATAACTCATTCGTTGGGCTCGGTATCACCTTTTATAACAAGCTTCCCTCTTCTTTGCTAGATTTACATTTTAATGCGTTTAAAGCTAAAGTAAAATCAAATCTTTGTTCGAAGGCATACTATTCAATCAACGACTACTTAAACGATAAGAATTGTTAGTCGCTGTGATTAACTCAAGACAACGTTTGTGTTCTTTCACCAGAATTAGCTTACCCACTGACTGGTTATATGAGTTACTCCATAGCATTGTTTATTTTATTTGACTATAAACCATTTTTTTTTTTTTTTTAATATTGATATTTCCATTTTTTTTATGAAATTTAATTACTTGCCTATTACTGTATAGAATCAAGTTCTTCCAACTTATCAGACAGCTGTGCTGCTGGGGAGTTTGTTGCGCCACTTCTTCTTCCCAGCTAAAGCACTAGGAAGTGTCGAAGGGTGGGCGTTTTTGGGGGACTGTCTTATGTAATTTTGACGTTCGAAAAGTGCTGACTCTCAGCCTAGTTTGAATAAATGACTTTTGATTTTGATTTTGAGTCAATCCCTTCGGCATGGTTTCTCTGCCATATTAGTTTCTCTTTAAGTTTGGTCACTTAAATGATTAATGATTTTATTTCTGTAAGTAGGTTTGTACAAACACTTTTACACGTCAATCATATTTTTTAAACTAGATGAGGTCAGCGTTTCCTATCTGACTACTGTGAGAAGAAAGGCCGAAATAATCTTCTGGTGCGGTTTCAGCTGTTATCGAAAATTTACCCATTTATGAACATTCTGGGTTTGGAATGCGCCATTACCTAAATTTACCTTTATACATTACATTCTTTATTACCTTTTGAGGACCGATTAAATCTCTTAAAATTCATTTTTTGGTTATAAGTTTAAAATTACATTCAATGATGTTTTTTTTATGAATTCTACTGTTCGCGTCACTGATACTTGTAAGGAACGAATCAATCGATCCCAAGCTACTACCAATGGCTTATTTTTTTTAATTAAATGAAATAAATGTTGTTCTTAGGTAGCGAAATTGAGTAACGCTAAGCCTGGCACATATGTCGCCACTGTGATGGGCCAAACAAAAACGTCCGTCGTAATCGTCGGTAGAACTGATTTTTTCTTCAGTCATGGCTTCTCAAAGCTCCAACCTAAGTCTATGGGCGATACTTCACTGCAACCAATAGCTGGTGAGTTCAAAAACGTTTTCATTAAAATATCTGTGCATAGTACCAATATAGACAGAAAGAAAGAAAAAGTATCGGTTAATATCATCATCGTCTCCCTAGCCTATTTCCAACTATGTTAGGGTCATAAGCAGTGATCGGAATAGGCAGACTATATTTGCCTGAACTTCGGAGAACAGAGATAGAAAGTGGAGACTTCCTTACGACTACATAGTTTTACCCGGGATCCGAGAAAAATCTTCAGTAAGTTGAAAATAAGCTTTATTCAAGATGTGTAAAGACTATTTTTAACTAAACTTGGAATTAACAAAATCTAACTAACTTTAACTAACTTTACTTGAAATTAATAGTCTAACTTTAATTCATGTATTCGAATTATGTCCAACTAACTGTGGTATAAAATCATTGAATACATTACGTTTTGTCAATAAGTATTTTCGGGAAAAATCCCGAAGAAACGTGGGAATCCCGAAAATTTGGTAATTACAAGTTTAATTAAAAATAGCCTTTATACTATTAAATAAAGATTATTTTCAACTTACTGAAGATTTTCCCGATACCTGGGAGAAAAATATAGTCGTAAGGAAGTCTCCACTTTCTGTCTCTGTTCTCTGAAGTTTAGGCAAATATAGTCAGCCTATTCCGATCACTGGTCATAAGCTATGATATAATATTTTAATGTTCAGTGAGTCGCAGATGGAAAAACGTAAACACCATAAAACTTCTATGAATATTATATTTTCAGATGCGAACGTCCACCTGTCGATATCCGTCACTGATGATCATCACTCAGTAAAGATACTATCGGCGCAGATTTTAGACATGAATGAAAACCCCATCAAAAGCCCGGTGGCTCTAACAGAGATCTCTAAAGATTTTTACGTAACGGGTCCGTTTATTGCACCATCGCAAAGATTCAAAATCGCCGTAAGTACCAACAGTTTATTATTTTGTTTCTACACCGTGCGCAGCAAAAAACCATTACCTAATAGATGCAGGCTTTTTTTTGGATGACGAGTAATCATTTAATAACTTCTCCCACTCTGGTTGGAACGGGAGGACGTATCAGACTTTTACTGACTGAAACCCGGCCCGTTTTCCTTCAGTTGCCTGTGTGCAGGAGGCCACGTTATCTCTTTCGAACAACCCGTAGCCCTGGCAGATAGGTGTAGGCTTGACGTCTACACGGTGATGAATAGTACCTAAACTGGAAACAAAATTAAGGAAAATCGCTGCTAATATCCTTCGCAACGCACTGTTTTATGATTGAAAGCATCAGCACTATTAATACTGTAAAATTTGTATGACGTCACGTGTTTGTTTCGGGATTCCCGTAGTCGGAAAATCCAGAAGCAAATGAAACACATAATTGTTACTTAATTTTAAGTCTCAAAATTAGCACACATTTTTTTTTTTTTTGTTTGTAAATAGTACTTTCTTATCTCTGTTTGCTTTCTTTTTTTTTTGGTGGCCATCCATACAATAAAATTATTTTTAAAGTACACTTATAGCACATCATTTTTTACTAAGACGTCAAAGACGAAAACAATTTGAGTTCGGTGATATATGTGCATTAGTAGAACAGGGTAGAACGTCGCCGGCGGGAAAAAATATTATAATTTTGGTAGTATTTAACGCGTGGCACGTTCGGGTAAAAAGCTGTGATAGCCTAACGTGAGACTACCAGGACACGCTTCTTTCTATAAATCCTATAAGATATCTTTGTTTTATTTTATTGTAAGCCATACCACGCCAATTACAGAAGGGCTAGTTTACGTGCTTAAATGTCAAGTGACGTATATGTCAAGTGTGATAACCCAACTCAAAATGGCGATATAATAATCTTACGGATCTTACATCTAAATAAATACCTTTGAACGTATTTGTTCGCAAATTCATTGCAGCGTTTTCGGCGGCCTTTCAACTAAAAGTTAATTCATTCCTGGCCGCCGACCATGTTTTTTTTTGTCCTTAATTCATTTTAATCGTTCTACCATCATAATAGGAGAAATCCCAAGAAATCTGTCATTCAGTACAACAAAGTAACTCCAATCCTATTTTGTTTGTTTTAGGTGAACGGAATAGTAAAAGCTACGGGCAAAGCTATAAAAAGGATTGCGAAAATCCCCATCACACCCTCAGAACCACCGAAAGGTGAGTAGTTAAGATTTGTTTAATACACAAAATACCGAGACTCAGATTCACGAAATGTGGGACATATGACGCAGGCAAGCAGCTAGTGATAACAATAAATTGTGTCCGCACAGTGAATTCAATTTAATCAAATAATTAATCTTAGAAATAACTGTTCGGTTGACATTCGCACTCTTGTTTATAGAAAAGATAAAAAAACGAAAGATACCGTTTTAGTTCTCTTTAAAATGAGCCCAATAATTCTGTAACACTCTTAAGCTTAAAGTAAGCTGTCATTCCAGCCGATGCCAGGGATTTGTACTATTAACAGCTCACTTACCTAAGTTTTCACGGTGAGAGTACAGACCAGCTGCCCTTTACTCGGTTTTTGTGGTCCTTTCAACATTTGCCTTCCTGTTTTGTGGTAAATAACATATACCACTGGCTCCTGAAATAAAGTACAGGTACTCTAACTTACGTCTGGAGTCAGGGTTTCACATTTTTTCAGTAACCTGTATTTCTGACAATTAAAAAATTAATTATTTGTAGTTTTACCGACTAATACAAAGCCGACCGTCGAAATAGCAGAAGGCAAGGCAATAGAAATAGAATACAACAATGCGGTGAAGTTAACTTGCAAAGTGGTGGCGTTCCCAGAGCCTAAAATCACGTGGGTGTTGTTAAACAATGGAGATATTATGCCCTCAAAGGTAACAATAAATATTGCATTGGATTTTGTTATTAGTTACATAAAATTTCCTAATAAAACCCATTTATTATGAAATAAAATTTAACGCACATTATTATAATCATTATTTGCATACAACGTGGTGGCGACAAAACGACAATAATTTAAACTTCGAATATTTAATGAAAGCAGAGCAGTGGTGGCCCAGTGGTAACGGCCGCGACTTACAAATTACAGGTCGTCAGTCGCTTATGAATTATAGGTTATCCTAAATCAATAAATAAAAAAGGTTTGAACCCAGTCAGGCGCTGTCGTGCGGTGTCCCACAGGGATCGATCCTGGGGCCACATCTGTGGGACATCGGGTAAAACTAGGTGCTGCGCGCCGACCTCCCTAGCGGCGTCAGTGTAGTTTGCTGCGCTGACGACACACTGGTCCTGGCGCAATCCACCAGGCGGCGGGCGACTTAGCGACACACGGAGTTGAGACAATCGTCGATAGGATCCGGCAACTGGGACTTGAAGTGGCCTTGCACAAGTCCGAGGCCATGTGTTTTCATGGTCCTCGTAATAAAATTCGAAGAGTGGTGGAAGACGTCCCACTCCGTCTCACTGAGAGGACGCCTGTTTGCCATCACTGGGAACATTTTATGCTGATTAGGTTTTTTGTTTTTTTTTTTTTGGGTGGGAAATCATCAAATAACTTCTCCCGCTCTGGGTGGAGCAGGAGGGCGTGTCAGACATTTACTGACTAAAACCCACCCGTGTTCCTTCAGTAGCCCTTAAGCCAGGGGCTGTGGTGTCTCTTTCGAACAAACCCGCACCCCTGGCAGGCACCGGCCCTTGCGGGCCCCATCATTTTTTGTGCTGACATCTCTTTGAGGCGCGCGTGGAACACAACGCGCCGTCGACTTGGGCTTGGTCCTTACCGGACAGCGAGCTACCCATTACTCGCCGTCCGCAAGCCCATGCCTACGGTGGCCGCAAATCGGCCTGGGATTCCCGACGCCCAGGGAGTCTCCGTATCCTGCGGCGGCTGGGGTCGCGAGGGCGCATATACTGCCTCTCCCTCACGTGCGCCGCCTCCCTCTTCGCGAGCATCACTGCTTCGCTGAAGGAGGTGACGGCTCCCCATGCCCTCTCGCTCCGTACCATGGCCTGGACCAGGGCCGGACGCGAGAGATCGCCGCCGCCGATCGCCTCCACGAGGACACGGCGGTGCTCCGCCCAAGCAGGGCAGACCGCCACCGTGAACTGAAATAAAAACCACCAACTGTAAAACTAACAAAAAGTTGGTTTTTCAAAACAACTAAATATTGGAAAATTCACAATTTTCATTTCTTTGGTAAGATTTATCTGATGGTTTGAAGATACTCCTGTGTAGCAGTGTTTTTATTTATTGTCAGACTGTCGTCACCACATTGTTTATCAGGATAAAACCTTGGGCGGAAACCCTCATGATGTGTAATAGTCGCAAGCGCTATTGGTGAGCATCAGGTCCTGGGTTCGATTCTCAGGTCAGGCAAAGTGTTTTTGGGTTTTTCTAACTGCAATTTCTCAGTTGTAGTCCGTAGTTAGGATTTGTGCCCGGGTGATGGCAATAGGTTCGCCCCCTATTACACTGGACTAAAACTTAACTGGCGAAATGTGGGTGTACTTATTATAGGTACACCTCTGCCAACACTTCGGAGAAACAAAGTGTTATGTTATGTGTTTACTGCCAATTGAAACCTTATGTCATTAACTTACAGATGTCACTCCAAGAATATCCATATAAATACATAAGTTATATGGAAATATCAAACGCATCGAAAGGAGACAGATACAAGTGTTATGCTGTCAACAACGTAGGCAGTGATGTGACCACTATCAATGTTGTTGTAAAAGAACCTTTTACTGTTAGATCTGCCCCTTCAGGTAAGCCAATTTAATTTAATTCCTCCATTCGAAGGTTTCTTGTCCGTATACCCTACAATTATCATTGATATCAATGATATTATTACAAATTATAAAATATCATTGATTGATATACAAAAAACCAAGACGCAGTCTCGAATAAAAGTAACATTCAAAACATTGCTTATTTAAACGTCAGTAACGATAAAATACTTTTTCAACACACTTGCTCATAAAATGGCTCTAATTTCACTACAGTTAGGCACATAATGACACCTATTATCAAACTGTGACTTTTTCATTACTATTATTCACTAGTGAGTTATAGAATTGGTTGAGTTGCTTTGTTCTTAGTGAGTTATAGGTTGTTTTTTGTTTGAGTTGCTTTGTTCTTAAAAACGATGATGATGATGATGATGGGTGATGCTGGATGATGATGGATGATGCTGGATGATGATGATGGATGATGATGGATGACGATGGATGATGATGAATGATGATGATGGATGATGCTGGATGATGATGGGTGATGATGAGTGATGATGGATGATGATAGATGATGATGGATGACGATGGATGACGATGGATGATGATGGGTGATGATGGATGATGATGGATGATGATGGATGACGATGGATGATGATGATGATGGATGATGATGATGCTGGATGATGATGAGTGATGATGGATGATGATAGATGATGATGGATGACGATGGATGATGATGGATGATGATGGATGACGATTGGATGATGATGGATGACGATGGATGACGATGGATGATGATGGATGATGATGATGGATGATGATGATGATGATGATTTAGTATTATTTTCTTCGCAAGTGTGTTGAAAAACGTCGTATGATACACGTGTGTATTGATGATTATCGTCCTCGGCTCTCTTAAGACCCTCGCCTGACGGCTCGGGTCTCAATGGCACCTCAGCGATAATCACCAACGTTACACACTTGTACCATAATGTACTATTTTTTTGCAAATTCAACCTTACACGCACGTCTTAAAGTGGTTATTGCAAAGCAATGTCCGAAAATAAATCAAATCAAATCAAATCATTTATTTTTTGCCAACATGGGTAGGGGTATAGATGTTACAATGTTTTTATAATGTTCTCCATGCTCTGCCTTAACATGGCCATGCAAAATTAAAAATTAAAATATTACTTTCAAAACACTTAAAAATTATTATTACAAAATTATTAAATTGGAAAATCATTTTAATCGTATTTTTATCGTATCGTATTTTTATCGTATACTTGCTGAAAGATGACTGACGGATACCATTTGAAACCTGAGCACATTGCGCCCTATTTATGCGGACGTTTTTGAGACGCTGATTGTGTATCTTGGGTTTTTTTGTATTCAATGCCCTACAAAGTAAAAAAAAAAAACCAGTTGGTACAATCTTGTAGTGTTTTATGATAGTGCGTTTTTTACTTCATACTTTTTTATTAAGATTTCATAAACTGATACTTAATTTTATTGTTGATAGAAATAACAAAATTGACCTACGGTATAGAAGGCACGATTACTTGTGACGTCACATCGCGACTTCCGATGGATATCCATTGGCACTATGCCAACGAGATGACAGGACAAACCAGAGAGATTGAAACATCTGACAAGTACGAGATATCTGCAAGTCGCACTCAACTAAAAATAAAAAAGATGGATTTGGATTTAGTTGGCAGATATACTTGCAAAGTTTCCTTGAAAAATAAGAAGGGTGTGGAAAAATCCTTCTCCACACTAGTTAAAATTGATGGTCTAAGTATGTTTCGATTAATTTTTTCGTACATTTCAGTCAACAAGGACAAACAATTACTTCTAACAGTATGTTCTCATTTCTGAAACAAGTCATATATGTATATTATTAGCTCCATCGTCCAACAAAAATTAACAATATGTGTTTTTATTTATTTTAGTTGCTCCTAAGATACAGGGACCAACTGAAATAAAAATCATCAAAGGTGAACCTGCTATCTTGGAATGCAAGTAAGTAACAATCACTTATGTCAGTTGTGCTCTAGAAGAACATTTTTTTTTTTGTTTTTTTGATCCATATGTTTTCGATATCGATAAAACGTGGGTAAAGTATTGCCAGCTAATTTAATTTGACCCTGTATAATTGTGCTCGGTGGTTGTATTTGTGAGTTGCAAGTAACAACCCATTATAAACTTTTGATATACTTATATTGAATTTAGTAGTGTTAATACATCATGGCCAATAATCGTATTTATTAAATTCTTGCAGAGTTGCTAGTGGTGTACCAGCACCAAAAATAACATGGCTATTTGGGGGAAAAACAGGTTCAAAGTTTACACCTTTAGCTGGTTCTGAAAGTGTGCTGCCTATAGCGAACGTGAAGGACAAACACGAGGGAAAGTATAAGTGTGTGGCGGAGAACACAGCAGGCAAAGACGAGCACGTCACGACATTATTTGTTCTCGGTAATTTCGGAAATACGACATTTCCATGAACATAAGGTATACTTACAGCTACTGTTCTTGACTACATCTAACTTATGAACTTCTTGATATTTACAGATTTTCCAAATATTACTACAAAAACCTCCGTGGTATATAAAGCTAATGAGGGGGACGCACTTCTGAGGATTCCATGCGTAGCAACCGGGGTTCCAAAACCTGTTATCGTTTGGAAGCTAAGCGGTCATAACATAATTCCAAGTAAGAACTTAAACGTGTGTTTTAACTAGTATCCCAATGTATCTATACAATAATAAAAATAAAGTTCTGACTGACTGACTCATCAACGTCCAGCCCAAACCCTTGAACCTAGAAATCTGAAATTTTGCACAGGGGTCCCTTTGTAGACAGGGAATAAGACCGGATTTTTCGAAAAGCAACCCCTAAAGGAGATAAATAGGGGATAAAAATTCCACGCGGGCGAAGCCGCTGGCAAAAGCAAAAACAATTAACCACCTACGGTACCGAATCTGTAAAGGAACTGTGACACAAACATGAGTGAAAGTTCCGACGCTGCACAAAGCCGATGATTTTGAAACTCGAAATTCCGTGGTCATACCCTTCGTTCTAGTCAATCATGTATGTATCGTCACTATATCTTACAAATCAAGTACTATTTTATCATCGTCTGCCTAGCCTTTTCCGAACAAAGTATGTTGGGCTTAGTTCTCAGTGTAATCGGATGCAGCTGAATACTAGTATTTTACGTGGAGCAAATTCCTATCTAACCTCCACGAACCAATAACTGGGGTAACACGATACCCCTTGGACTGGTTGTTAGATGGGCTTCTAACTACCCGTAAAGAATGTCAAAGATGTACAAATATCAGCCGGGATCAAGGAAATAACGTGGTTTCCGAGGCAAAGATGAATCTCGATACGTTATCGATGGTCACAGTCCACGAACCGACCGCAGCAAGCGTAGATTAGGCTTCAATCTATCGGTAGGAAATAGAATAGAATATAATTGTATTTGCTCAGCATGTAAGTATTTACAATAAGGTGGTTACAAAAATATTAATGAATCTTTGTACATTCTATCATTGGCCGTTATTATTTAGCCACCAGCTGCTCTTTCCAATATACATGGGTATATAATTTAAGTCGCGACTTTCTCTTACGTTTCAGGTGCGAAGTATTCCATAGAGGTCGGAACGCTCATAATACGTAATCCGAAGTTGAGCGACACCAACTCATACACGTGCGAGGCAAAGAACGAGGCCGGCGTAGTCAGTGCGACGTTCAAAACGTACATTCGTAGTAAGTACTTTTGGTTATCATGTGCATATTAATATGAGCCAGTTATGTCCCTCATGTGCATAGATTTTGCAAAAGAAATTATCTAGACAGAAGTTGCTTTTAATTACGAAAATGGCATTTTATCACGTCGCAACTTTGAAAATTTTACCGGAGACAAAATATAAAATACATTCTGACAAATGGCAAACATGGATAACGCAGTTTGGATTTAAAACAACACGGTATATGTATCCGCTACTTAAAGCATCACGCTTTGGGAATTTGCAATGGTGCAAGATCGCCCGATTTCCCACTATGGAGGGATTTTTCGAAAACACGCATTTAAAGTGAAGTAAGCCAAGGACATTGGCGGCTCCTAAAGCTAGCATCAAATAGAACATATTGAGGAAAGTATTCTGATTCTGGCGGCTGCTTGCAAGATATTACTTTTTAGACTTAACCAGGATTTACAGGTCCAAGTGAACTTTGTTCACAAAATGTATCGTTTTCCTTTAAAAACAAATCCTCGGAAAAACAGGTAATTCCTGCCTTTGCTCGCAACGCAATATTATCTTACAATTTATGACATGTCGTGGTAATTATTTACAGAGGCACCACGAGTATCAGGAGTTACTGAGAAGAAAGTGAGACTAGGAATGCGGACTAGTATCGAGTGCACGTAAGTGTTTTAAATACTGTCAACGTTGAAAAATGTTGAACGATAAATACTAAACACCGTGTGTAATATCACTATAATCGACTACTACAGATACTTGTGGCGAAATTCAGTCTAATTATTGCTATACAGGAAAAGTTTTTATCCAGTGTGCAAATTGTAACCATGAATTCAGCATATCATTCTAGAACCACGCGCAGAAATTTTTCGCCGGATATACAAAAATAAATCAGCTGTTCTATACATTTTGACCGCGTAGTTATTGCACTTTTCTATGAAACAGCTTATATTTTTTTTATAACCGGCGGAAAATTTGTGTTCTAGAATGATATGCTGAATTCATGGTTACAATTTGCGCACTTGATAAAAACTTTTCTTGTATTAACTAAATATTTTGAGGTTTTTCCCGAACATGTGATTAAAGCTCAATCTATATCTATCTTGTACATTACATTAGGTATGTGTTTAGTGTTATGTTTTAAGATAAAGACTTGAATTTCAAACTGTAAGCAACTACTGTTTTGGTCTGTACTATTTTCACATGAATTAAACTGTTTTGCAAGTTAAAAAGGCCTCCAAACGAAACCGGGTAAAAACGAAGAACTTTGCGATAATCGACCTTTAAGGTACCTCTTTTAAAGTTGGGGGGCACTCATTTCGGTTTGCAACAATACTCCTAGAGTGGGGAGAGTATTGAAACTATTTATTTTTTCGAGGAAAATTGTACTTACCCGATAACATATTAGATCACACGATGAGCTTCTTTACGTCACTCCAGAAGGTACTTGCTGAATACCAGCGCTGTTGACAATAGGTCCGTCCGAAGTCGCAGCATTTAGCTGAGCAAGGACCTGGGTGCTTACTCTCGAATATAATTCCGATAGATCGACATTGGAATTGTCAGTCAAACGTCAGGGATTGGCTAGACTCAGTCCCCCTTATTACAAAACAAGGTTTTTCTTTAGGTATGGTTTAAACCATCGAGCCTGTTTTTGAAATAAGAACTTAGAGCTGAAATAGAATTACAGCTCCTTTTCCAAAACTGACAATTTAGCACTGGACTAACTTGTCAGTTTTGTAACAGTTTGTTCGTGCACAGATGCGACGCACGGCCTAGTTGTTTTATATTTGTAATTTGGTTGAAATAAAAGTAGTCACTAATGCACTCTGCTTTCGGCATTTTGTTTTTTTGTTAATAATTATATAATTGCATGTGTCGTACATAATCCATTTGTTTAAGGTCGGTCCCAAGCCTTGACTGATCAGTCAGTGGACAAATATTGTAAAAATAATCGACTTGAATACGGGGCTTTTGGCCACATTGCATGTGTGCATTTTATTTCATGGTTTATTTTATTTTATGTAATGTGCGTTTTGTTTGTGCAGAATAAACATTTTTTCTTTCTTTATTTCTTTCTTTTCTAAACTTTCAAGGGAGAAAACAAAATCATAATTTTAAATTTTTGAATCGTTCGTTTTCGTCCCAGTGGTTAATGGTCTTACGTGTGTAAATTATTTCAACACCACTGTCCTCAAAACGGTAAAGGAAAACATTTCGAGGAAACCGTTAAACCGAAAAAAAATCCAGGACATGTGACAACTGCCAACAGGCCCCTCTCACGGAGAAAAGGCTTTTGGCCCAGCAGAGGGATCGTTATAGGCAGATTATGGAATCGTTTTAAACTTTCAGGGTCGAAGGTGAACCAAAGCCAACAATAAAATGGCAATTTAAGAACAAGACCAGCTCAATAATGTATCCATTTTCCGGATTCAAAGTCATACATATTCGAAGGGCAGGGCTAAAATACGCGGGGAGCTATAAGTGTGTGGCACAGAACGAATTGGGAAGCGATGAACACGTCACAACGTTAATTGTTGAATGTAAGTAACATTCGTCCTATAAAGACGTCGTTTTAGAAGGCCTCCCAAAAAGTGGACCGATGACATTACGAAGGCCGCAGGAATCCGCTGGATGCGAGAAGCACAGAACCAGCCGAAGTGGCGTTGCTTGGGGGAGGCTTATGTTCAGCAGTGGACGTGTTTCTGCAAATGATGATAATGATCCAAAAATCATCTACGCCTACGTCTGCACTCTTGTAAAATAACATAATAAGGTCCTACAGGTGCGCTCAATGTTTGCGAGTAGCGACTACATAAGTACCGCAGAAGGCCGTACGTCATTGGTAACGAAACTGGTACAAGCTGACCTCTTTTTCTATTGAAACTCCTTACTGCGCTAATCCAGCTCAAGGCCAACGTCTTATCACTGACGTGCGGCCTACTGTACATACCTGAGCTTTTTGAACAGGACTTTTCTGGTTAGGTAAGGACTATTTAAGTTCAGTGTCCATCTTTTGTGTCTATGGTTCGTACTTTGTTTTTTTAGGCCCATCATGGGCGTCATTTTTTTTTTTTGTGATTGTCGTCTCGCAAGTTAACCTACCAGCAGTTGGCTGCTTAATCAGTCTATCCTGTAGATGCCTTAAAAAATTTAGTTCACTTAGGGCATTAAGCTTATAAACTACTGTGCGTTACGCCAGCGGAATGTTGTCGCTTTTCGGGATTTCGTCTTCACAGATAATCAGCACCCTGTCTCGTGTAAATGTGCCCGAAATTTGGAATTTGTGCTTCCAGGCAATCCAAAGATATTTTCGAAAAGCAGATTCCACTGGAATAACGTTACGCCAGCGGCATGTTTTTGAACCGG